>CM076578.1:1188802256-1188838174 GCA_034641835.2 Pinus albicaulis | reverse complement strand
AACACCCAGTGCCAAACAACACATCAATCTCAACTAAACAGCTTAAGACTGCACAATAGTCATGCAGACCATAAAATCAATAATCAATAATATGCCTCACTATGGCTGCCTTGCCCTCCTTATAAACAAGTGTGAGCCTTCTTACCTTGGGTCCCACTCATTAGGGTTTCCTCCATCAAGGAATATTCCTCCCACTATCACTGCATTGTCTCCATTGATGATCTCCACCATTCATTCCAGCGTTGTTGACTTGGTCAAACTTGACCTTGTCCACATGTATTTTCCCCTGTTCACACATGAGGGTGCTAGATCCAGCTATTATTATGATCCCTTTTCACATCATGAGGGATTTTATTCCTGTTTAATATATGTATGGGCCTCCTTACCCATTTATTAATCTAACTAGGTGTTGAAAACAAAATTAATATTCCCATTAGCTGCATGCTAATTTAGGAATATTACACTATGAAAATTGCTATATTAGAGGGGAGGGAGGATATGTAGCACTCTATTTCTAAATCTACTCCAGGCTTAGAAATGGTTGGGATTTTATTCAATAACTTGTTAAATTTGGAGTTGAAGTCTTTGATCTTTTCCTTTGAATTAGCATTTATATTAGAAAGATCATTGATTAATGATGCAATTGTCCTATCATCACCAAATTTAGCAAGAAATAGTTCTTGGAAGGTATCCCAATCTCCTATTGAGATAGATGGGAGAGAAAAGTACCAGGATCCTATAGATCCCTTGAAAATATGTGGAAAAAATCTAACTGCAACATCTTCATGTACAACACCAGTGAGATTCATGGCTAACACAAAATTATTGAGATGTTCCTCTGTGAGAATACCATCATCAGGATTATATTTAGGTAGCCATTTCTCTAGTTGCATTGGGATAGGATTTAAATTTTCCATTTGAACAGTGCCATGATTAGTCCATGGTAAGTCATCCATTACTTGCCCTAGTGTTTGTGAGGATGAGATAGCAAGTCCAGAAGTGGATGTGGATGGAGAAGAACTTACTACTGGATTAGTACTACTTATAGTAGCACTGATTGTTTGAGTAGAAATGGATATGTAAGAAGGTATGGGTTGAGAAGAGAAGAATGTAGAAGTGAATGGAAGTGAAGATGATGTGATCTCACTGATATATGATTGACATGTTGATGTAGTAGCTTTTTTGCAATGTGAATAAGTAGGAAACTCGAAAGGAGTTATCCGAATTTTTTCACTTTGTGATCGGGTTAATCTAAATAGGGATGTAACACTCTCTTCTGAAGTTTCAGGATTAACAGGTGTATTTGGAGATATGGTTATTTGTTCCAATTTCTCAATAAAAAATTAAACTTTAGGAGATTCAGGAATATAATCTGAAGAATGTATACGAGGTAATACTTTAGGAGATGAGAAAGGTGGTTTTACAACTTTAAACTTTTGACTTGGAGATAATGAACGAGATCTAAAAGCTATAGACGTTTTGGAGGGGGATTGACTCTTATGATGGATTTTTTATCGAGCTTTCGCCTTATATGCCATACATAGTGGGAAATCCCTCCTTCTAGCACCAAAAATGCTGAAGGTTGGAAGGTGATTGCCTCAACATTGGGGATTACACCTGGTCGGTAGCTTAAAGCAACTCCTCTTCCGTTGAAATGGTGGGTCCGACTAGGGATATAAGGACCAATTTCCCGTATAAAAATAGTTTATATGAATAACAAAAGGGAATAAAATAAACACAAATGGGGTGATTTATTTATAATGATAACATAAATTAAATCTAACTACTTCCCAAGATCAGACTCTTTTATATGATTATAAAGAAAAATTTCAAATGCATGAAACAATATAAATTATTGCATACTTAATGAATATAAGTACATATAAGAAACTAAATCAATGTAATTGATTTAGTTGATTAAGAACATCAATCACATAAAAGACTTCTTAGTTTCACATCTAACACCATATTGTTCAATTCACTATATAAATAGTAATAAGAACATACATCACTTCAATGCTTATCATAAGGAAACAAGTTGACAGAAATAAGTTTGCTATAAATATCAGAAAACAATTAATACACAGATAATAATACCTGATGCATCATAGCTTTAGATCTGAAAAATATAGCTTTTAGGTTCATATTTCTAATTAGATAACTTCTATTCCACAATAGTGCAAGTTCCAAAAGCAGTCCTCTCAAAATTCTAGACCCCTTTATAAATGCATGAAAGGGGTATAAATACTAATTAATATTACAAAAATAGAAGACTTTTGAAATAAGTCTCAAAAACCATTACTCTAAAACTATATAACTAAAAAATAGGAAAAGAAATTGCATTGGTTGGAACAGTTTCACGACTGTTTCCCAGATTCATTCTCTAATTGATCCTTGAGTTGGAATTCTTTCACCATATGTTCAAGTTGGGGGGATGAATTGGTTGCATTATCATCTTCCCCGTGAATACTTCATCTTTTAATACTGGGAGAAGTCGACCTACTGCATTGGAGAGACATCTCAACATTAGCCATTGGCTATGTGGTTTAATCAATAAATACCAATAACTTTCCATATTCAATTTGGTCAGGATTTGAATGTCAAGAGCTTTCCTCCTTGATGTTTCTAGCCAAGATTGCCTTAGGAATTTTACATCTAGTAAAGTGTCTTTTGGAGAATATTGGATTAGGTTGACCTGCAAAAGAGAATTTTTATGTAATCATAAATGATAGAAGATAGATTCTTAGCTCTGATAATAGCTAATTCAGCACTTTTCATTTTAATGTCCCCATCTCGAAATACTATTTCTTTGATTGATCCTTCAAGACGAAGGAGATCGGTTGCTCTACCCTATGTAGTGTCCTGCCAATCTATATACTTAGACACTTTATCATCAATCTCATCATAATAAGTCCTCAGATCAGATATTTGAGTGACTAATTGATCACTTGTTTTAACCAGCTTTTGGACTTGATTTATCTTATGATAGAAAGATGTCTGTTGCTTCGACAATGCTGTTTCTAACTCTGTTGCTTCCTTCTTGACTATACTGAGTTCCGGATTCTCCTGGAAATTCTAAATTTTCTGCTTTAATTGATCGATCAGTCAATCCTTTTCATTAATCTCATTTTTGAGTTTGAGTTTAAGAACCTCAAACTCTTGCTGAAGAGTAGTTATATTTAATTACAACTTCTGTTCAATCTTTTGTTTTTCACTTAATAAAACTTTCTCCCTCTGAGCAATTTTCTGGTCCTTTTCTCTGATTTTTGATTGAATTTCAGCTGCTTTATGTATATTTGCATCTATGTAAGCACCTGCAAATTGAGAAAGTTTATGAAGTTATTCCTCTGGAGCCAATTGAGTCTCTTTCCAAAGGACTTGCATTGGTGTTACGTTTGGAGTTAGTTCTAGTGATTTCTCCATCCTTTGCCTCTTCTTTGATCTGGTCATGACAACTTTATGTTTCAGACTATAGAATATGTCCAATGGAGGTACTTCCTCAATGTTGAGGATTATTTCTTCAATAGGAAGAGCTGGGATGATTTCCATGTCTTAGGCATATGTAGCTTCTCTATTTTCTTCCATATCATTATTTCTTTGGCTTTCACTTTGCTCAACACCTTTTGTAGAAATCTCTGCAGTGAATGAGATTTCTTTCTTTTCTTCTTGACTCTTCAAATTATCATTATCAGTAGGCATGTGTTGTGCACTTGATTCTTCTGTAGAAGTTACTGAATTTACAGTATCAAGAATAACTGCATCATCTAATTGAATAGGGTCATGAGTGGTTGGAATATCAGTTGTAGGTAGTAATTTTTCAAACTCATCCTAGTATTGGGTGAGTTTATCATTCCGCTCAATATTTTCAATTTCTATTTCTGGAATTGGTACTTGAGATTAATACGTTGAAACTGCAATATTTTTTGTTTCCAGTACTGGGCTTTGGAACAAAAACTTCACCAAATTAGCATTTCTTTGTTCTCGATATTCTTTGAATCTCAGTAGGTCTTCACGATTGAGTCTTTCTTTTGTTATTTGTTGAACTTTAGAAAATTTAGAAACTGACTCGAACATATCATCAAATATATGAGGCTCGCTTGGGAATGCTTGAAGCTTGACCTGATTTTTTATTTCTCTAGCAACATTACAGGCATAATAATTTCTATTCGGAAAAAATGGGAATTTGAATGATTTTAATCGATAAATTTAAAGACAATCATGCTTGAAATTTTTCAATGCGTACGAGCCACATGAAAATGGGAAGGTTGGCCAAATGGTATTTTTAGCATCTTTCAATACTTTTTTCAAACCATTGGCAATAGTCTGATAGGCAATTTCCTTAGCCAATAATTTTTCTGGTACGTATGGAGTTAGGATATGTGGAGGGGCATAACTTCCAAAAATACGGATGTACGTAAAGTACTCTTCACCAAACCACCTACCTATATACTTCATACTTTTATCAGCTTCAGGGATAATTCTAGGGATTTGAACTTCAAAAATAACTTGGTAAATCGGGAGCATGATTTCATTACAAATTTTGAACATATGGGAGTATTATTTTGATTCCCACAAGAAATCTAACTGGATAAATATGGGGGTTACTACTTCCTTGGTGCACTTCCATCTAAAGGAGGGGATTTCACAAGAAAAATAAACTGCATCCTTCATATAAGAGCTCATGTAAAAAGGAGGGTTTGTATTGGTTTTAACATTCTTATTTTCCCTATAGGTTGTCATGAGTCTAATAAAATTATCATAAATAATGGTTGCTCAATTTAGGATATACCCATCAGAGGTTTCTTCTATCAAGGGTGTCCAATTCTCTTTAAACTTACTAGTGTTTACAAACCCAAACAGACAACACATAATTGCAGTTATTTGAGAGTAAGTAATTTTAAGAGAAGCGACTGTATACATACCCTTATCATCACACTGATGCCGGTTAGGGTCATTTCTCCATTCTTTAATTACTGTTTCAGGATTGTCATTCTCTTGCATGAACTTCTAAACAAATTGTGAATCATATCTCTTATGTGGCTCTGGTAATTTATAAATCTTCTTTAAATCAGATGGCCTGAGAGAACCAATGACAACTCTATTCTTGGTAACAAATTTTCTATCCCGTATATCCACATTTTATAATACCCATCTCACTAAGTCAGTGTACGGAAATATTTTGGGACGAGAAGAAATCTGTGAAGAGATGAATTAGTTGCGTCTGACTAGGATTCTGAATCATTGGAAGAAGCATCATTAGCTATGGCTTGCCTGTCTAGAATTACTTGAGGTTTCTCATTCTTTAAAAATTGGTATAGCCCTTCCCAGCCTGATAAAACAACATCTATATTGCATGTGGTATGCGAGATTAAGGGAGCCATTTCGTTGTTCTCCTCTTGCTGCATAACTAATTGTGGCAGGGTAGCAGATTACCTTCATGCTTTAATCAATCATGACATGCTTTTATGCCTTGAATTTTATAATTATCCTGTTCAAACAAACCAGAGATGATAAGCTCAAGCCACTTTGAAACGTTTTTAACAATATTATCAATTGAATTCATGCGTAATGGGAATCCTTTGGTATTTAATTTTGAAACTAAAAATCAATTGAAAACCTCGATATTGAAAACTTGCATGAATGAACATTAAATTCAAAAGTATGGATCCACGTGATTCGGGACGTTACATCGGTGATTTGATAGATGACATGCTTTAGTGTTTCTTAGAACTCTTTGAAATGTGAAACTGTGAAACTGCAATTGTGTGGTAGCTATAAATAAAATGCGATATTGTTATATGTTAGTTGATGGGATTCGATATCGATATCTGTTGGATAATAGATTTTGGTATTTCGGCACTACAGGAATTCACTTACTTCACAATTCAGTGATTTGGCATTTCGGCTCTTCATGTGTTTGTAATTCGGTATTTCTCGTATTCTCTTGATCACAACTTTTGTCCTTCTATATGCATTTTTCTTTAAAGTTTTACTATTTTAAGCGTTTTTTAGTGACTTTCTTATTTATAAAGAGAAAATTAAAATCTTAACCTAAGAAATTACTAATTTGGGTTTTATTTCTAAGAATTGAATATTAATTCTAAATTTTAAAGGGTCCCCATTATTCTTTCTAAATTACTATCTAAGATAATGAGTAATTGTTGTAATATGACAACACAACCATATCTTGATTATTTACCTCCATATCCTATGCAACATCAAGATCACCTAACACCTTTATGAGCCATTTTCTTCCATTGTCGACATTACACTATTCACTTAAATTCACATAAATATGTTTTTTTGTATGGAATCTGTACATATTTTAGTTTATTGTATCCAAAAAGGAATAGGAGTTAATCCCTTTAACATTGAGGCCATTTTTAATTTACTTCCTCCTACTTTACGCCAACTCCAAATTTTTCAAGGGAAGGAAAACATTTTGCGTTGTCTTGTTCCTAATTATCTTGAGCTTACCAAAGGTTTTACTCAACTTTTAAAGAACTTGGTTCCTTTTTTTTTATATGATACCACGCATGAATCATTTGATTCTTTGATAAATGTGTTAATCCACACACCATTGTTATACCCCCAGATTATCATTGAGATTACATTTTATACTTAGTTGCTTCGAACAATACCATTTCCATGGTTCTTGTACAAGAGGATAATTTGCATAGTGAACATGTGATTTACTATATTAGTAGGAACCTCACCACTTCTAAAATTAAATATTAATATGTGGAGAAATTGGCAATGGTAGTCGTACACTTTGACCAACATTTTCATCACTATATTCTACTGCACAAAACTACCACCATTTCTAATTTCAATCCCATGCAACACATTATTACTCGACAAGTGTTAGGGGGAAATACTCCAAATGGATTGTTATCCTAAAAGAGTTTGATTTGGAATATATCAAATCCAAATATAATAAATCATTGGTAATGGTTGAATTGATTTACAGTCTTCTGTACACATAAACATAAACTATGGGAAAATATTTTATCCCTAACAAATCTCTTTTTCTGATAAGTTCTTAAAATCCCTGGTATGGAGATATCATCATCTATATCCAAACCCAAAAATTTTGGCCAGTATTATCTCACATTTAATGTCAACGAATTCATTACCATGATTAATAATACATTATTTTTGGTGATAGTCCTTATCATCATGGTGCTGACTCCATATTTTGATGTTATTTAGATCATGATGATATGAAAAAATTATTAATTATTTCCATGCTTGAGCATGTCATGGTCATGTTTATGGGTATTCCACTTTCAAAAAAAAAAGTGTGCTAATATTTTTCTCCATCTCTCTTTAAATAATGCATTATCGCAGTCCAAAATTTCATTCATGTCAAATAAATAATCCCAAGATGCACAAACCTCCATCTCCACTTTACCCTGTAGTTACCACTGACCCTTTTTGATGCAGGGGCATTAGACCCAAGACACTTTTTGTACATAAATAAACCTAAAGGGGGGTCTCATGTTTTGTTTCCCCATGTAAATATTCATAGTTGAGTTATTTTAGTTAATTTGGAAGGAAAACATTGTAACTGCCCGAATGATTTATGGGCACCTGAAGAGATAGTTAGGCTAGCTTTAGGATTCCAAGAGTCATCAAGGAAGTGAATCGATTGATTTCCAATATGTATAAAAATAAACCTCTGTGATAGAGTCAAAAGACCTGCACAGACCTGCACGAGCCTGCACCTAGACCTGCCTGTACCTGCAGAGAGCTGCATAGGGGAAGAAGGCCATCAGATTGAAGATCTGGCCAGCCAATGGTTGTAATTCAATCCATTGTGTAAATAAGAAATGTTTCAGTATATTTGTTCCTTGTGGATTTAATTTATGAGTGAATGTATATCTGCTTTGCTTGAATAAGTTCTGTGTGAACATATACATGCATCCTGATGGAGGATAATCGAAATCTGTGATAATCAAGAACCCTGTGATGGGATTAATGGTGCTCTGTATACAGTTAGCGGAATCGATGTAAATACTGTCAACACTGTCGACAGGGGAGTTATAGAGCTGTGAGTGTATGCCACAACAGAGGCAGGGCTTTAATCCACGCATAACGATAGTGGTGTTCATCGGACGAGCTTTGTATAACGAGGAGCGAAGGCACATTTGAAATACGTTAATTTGAATAGGCGGAACCTTGCGGATGAACAGTGAACGCGATTTAAGGCTGGAAGTAGTTTTTATCGCACCACCTTTGCAGTGAAAGTGGTATTTGAGAATCGCGAGCGATTCCATAGAACAGTCGACACGTGGCGTCGGGCGAAGTTCCAAAACCACCATCATTGCGCGCCATCGCACTTTAACGATTGACCAAGGAGGCCGCGCGATATTGTTGAGCGTCGTCGATCTGGAGGGGAGCCATTGGACGACTGTCGTATGAGGAAGATGCGCGAAGGTTAACTAAAGTACAGCGCGTGAATTTGATTAGACTGTTGATCATATACGTGGGGCCCAGAGTCAAAGGTTTATTAAATTTGGCTATAATATTATATGGCGGAGATAAAGAATTACCTCTGGGTCGATTCCTGTTGTGGGAGTATGCATTAGTGTATATGGAAGAGCGAAGGTTGGGGTTCCAATTTGGATTGGTTCGCCTTTTTAATACGTGGGTTGTTATTAAGAAAGCATTTTTGAATGTCTTGGGGAGGTCATTATTAAAGGAGGAAATTAGATTAAGATCTCAATCTCAGATTGAGATATTAAAATAAAAGCCTTAGATTAATTGATTAATTATCTAAGTGTCAGACCAAGAAAATAGAACAGAGAGTGATTACCAGATTGGGGAGATGATTTGGCATGAAATATTGGATGCATTTACACACAAGTTGAGGCTGGAACCAAGGTAAACCGGGGCCATGGGTGGCCTCGCTTTCAAGTGGTATCATACCTAGAATTTAATTAGCTCATTGAAAAGTTTATTTTGGAAATGCACATGTACTAAACAGGAAAGAAAAGTTGAAGTTTAAATCTGTTTAATAGAGAAAATTGCAGATTTGATTTGACATGCAGTGAAGGTCTCCAGATGAACAGAATCTGGATTTGAATACAGAATATTGCAGTAGGTAGAGATGCAGTTCAGGTGAAAATAAAAGAAGCAAGATCAGTGAGGGATCTTAAGAGGTAAGATGATGAGCCTTATTTGAACTCTGGTTGGAAGGATTTGTTTGCAGAATATAGAGTGCAAGAAATTGAGGAATAAATCTCAGCAAGAGACAGATCACAAGCTTTGAGAGAAATGATAGAAGAGTCCAGCAAGGGATTCTGAGTGCAGAAAGAGTGTGGCAGAACCTGAAAGATTCCCAACTAAGGTTGGATGAAAGGAAAAAAAGGGGTGTTCTTGAGAAAGTTGCAGAGTGAAGCCTAGAGAGCAGAAGAGAGTACACAGAAGGTTCCAAAGAGAGGGGACCAATACTTGCCAAAAGCCAGAGCTCAGGAGAGAAGCTTGGTGAGGTAAGTTGCAGCAAGAGAGCTTGCTGTTGTAGAGGCTTGGCGCAGCTTGTGAGTGAAGAACTCCTAGAGAAGAGAATGGCTACTGCGAGCCATAGCAGTGATTGCAGTGATTGCAGAGGTTCTGAAAGAGGCCACAGCAGAAGAGTGTGGGAAGATGCCAAAGCAAATGGAATGAGGAAGAGACTCACAGATGAAGAATATTGGAAAGAATTTGCTAAGATCAAGGAAGAGTTTAATGAACTGAAGAGAAGGATAGAAGAAATCCAGAGAAGAAGAAGATAAAGTGGCAAAGGCTACAAAGGAAGAAGGATCAGATGATGAATGCTCAGAAGAAGAAAGAAATACTCAGAGTAATTGAGTATATGGAGAAGGACTTGGAGACTGAAGCTTCAAGTGGGACCCAGGGGTCCAAGAGCCTTATATCTGACATATTTTGTATGTTTGCAAGAACAGCAGGTGAGAAAGAACAAACTGTTGGTGTTGTCACTGAGGGTGTTGTCACAAGAGAGAAGACCTCAATTTCAGAATTGGGGGTTACAGAATGTGAAGACACAATGGGATGAAGATAGAAAAGAATTGATGGTTGAATCATCAGTAGGGACCATTGGGTCTTGGGATTTTGGAACTAATGAGGTGGCTGTGTTGACAGGCAAAGCAGAAGACAATCCATCACTTGGAGTTGTCTTAGAAGAAGAATATTTGTTGCAGAATGAGGATGAGCATCTGAATGAAGATGAGACAACCATGTCTCATATGCAGGAAATTGTTGCTACTGATAGCAAGAAAGAATTGGCTTGTTCGAATGGCCCAGATAAGAT
Source organism: Pinus albicaulis (assembly GCA_034641835.2). Taxonomy (NCBI): domain Eukaryota; kingdom Viridiplantae; phylum Streptophyta; class Pinopsida; order Pinales; family Pinaceae; genus Pinus; species Pinus albicaulis. The sequence goes on along the minus strand of CM076578.1, from coordinate 1,188,827,862 downwards.
TGAAGAAACTGTATGGCAGACTGTTGGAGCTGCTACAATAGTGAAGAACCAGAGTTTCACTCTGACAGAAGATGAAGATACAGTGGCTAGAGAACTTGGTTTGATTGCTGGAGTCAATCAAGAAGAAGGGAGGCAATTGCAGAAGATTTCCAAGGCAGAAGAAGAAGATGTTGAACCTAAGTTGTAGCATGGAGAAGATTTGTTTGGCCAAAGGAGATGGCGAGAATGTTTGCTAAAGATATTCAGAAAAGAAGGTGAAATGCTAGAGCAGCAGCTTGGAGAGTTGTTGGAGAGAGTGCTGAAGCAACAAGCTGAATTGTTGCCAGCAGAGGAGCAAAAGTTTTACTGTTGCAGAGAGGGTATGGATGATAGGGTGGCGAATAGGGCAGAAGTAAGAACTGAAGAAATAAGAGTGTAGCAAACAGAAGTAAGTGTCCAGCAGTCAGAGGAAAGATTAGATAGAGAAATTGAATTGATAAGGGAACTAATGCAGAAGATGCCTCAAAAAAGGGCAGCAGCGAGGAAACAAGGAAATAGCAACACAAGAAAAGAAGACAGAGGATGTAAAGGTACAACCTGTGGAAAGCTACAACATAAATTTTGGAAGCCAGGAGGAATGCGAAAGAAGGATGCTGCAACAAATAACCAGTTGCAGAACAAAGTATGGGATCCACGCAGATAAAAAAATAAAGCACATGATCAGGAGATCATGAATCATTTGAACCTGGGGAGTCTGATGCAAGGGCATTAGACCCAAGACACTTTTTGTACATAAATAAACCTAAAGGGGGGTCTCATGTTTTGTTTCCCCATGTAAATATTCATATTTTAGTTATTTTAGTTAATTTGGAAGGAAAACATTGTAACTGCTCGAATGATTTATGGGCACCTAAAGAGATAGTTCGGCTAGCTTTAGGAGTCCAAGAGTCATCAAGGAAGTGAATCGATTTTTTTCTAATATGTATAAAAATAAACCTTTGTGATAGAGTCAAAAGACTTGCACAGACCTTCACGAGCCTGCACCTATACCTGCCTGTACCTTCAGAGAGCTGCATAGGGGAAGAAGGCCATCAGATTGAAGATATGGCCAGCCAGTGATTGTAATTCAATCCATTGTGTAAATAAGAAATGTTTCAGTATATTTTTGCCTTGAGGATTTAATTTATGTGTGAATGTATATCTGCTTTGCTTGAATAAGTTATGTGTGAACATATGCATGCATCCTGATGGAGGATAATCGAAATCTGTGATAATTAAGAACCCTGTGATGGGATTAATGGTGCTCTGTATACAGTTAGCAGAATCGATGTAAATACTGTCGACACTGTCGACAGGGGAGTGATAGATCAGTGAGTGTATGCCACAACAGAGGCATGGCTTTAATCCACGCATAACGATAGTGGTGTTCATCGGACGAGCTCTGTATAATGAGGAGCGAAGGCGCATTTGAACTACGTTAATTTGAATAGGAGGAACCTAGTGTGAAGAAGGAGCGAAACCTTGTGGATGAATAGTGAACGTGGTTTAAGGCTGGAAGCTGTTTTTATCACACCACCTTTGCAGCGAAAGTGGTATTTGAGAATCGCGAGTGATTCCATAGAACAGTCGACACGTGGCATTGGGCGAAATTCCAAAACCGCCATCACTGCGCACCATCGCACGTTAACGATCGACCAAGGAGGTCGCGCGATATTGTTGAGTGCCGTCGATCTGGAGGGGAGCCATCGGACGGTGATCATATGAGGAAGATGCGCGAAGGTTAACTAAAGTACGGCGCGTGAATTTGATTAGACTGTTGATCATATACGTGGGGCCCAGAGTCAAAGGTTTATTAACTTTGGCTATAATATTATATGGCGGAGATAAATAATTACCTCTGGGTCAATTCCTGTTGTGGGAGTATGCATTAGTGTATATGGAAGAGCGAAGGTTGGGGTTCCAATTTGGATTGGTTCGCATTTTTAATACATGGGTTGTTATTAAGAAAGAATTTTTGAATGTCTTGGGGAGGTCATTATTAAGGGAGGAAATTAGATTAATATCTCAATCTCAGATTGAGATATTAAAATAAAAGCCTTAGATTAATTGATTAATTATCTAAGTGCCAAACCAAGAAAATAGAACAGAGAGTGATTGCTGGATTAGGGAGATGATTTGTCATGAAATATTGGATGCATTTACACACAGGTTGAGGCTAGGACCAAGGTAAACTGGGGCCATGGGTGGCCGCGCTGTCACTTTTTCTAAATGAGGCATTTAAATCATGACATGTAAACCTCACTCGATTGGGGGGCATGGGTATATTATCATCACCATGGATTATTTCACTAAATGGGTCGAGGTGATGCCTATGTTCGCCAATAACGGGACAATTATATCACTTTTCTTATTCAATCATATTATCGCTAGATTTGGTGTGCCCCAAGCTATCGTCATTAATCATGGATCTCGTTTTTGACACTATATGATGTCCAAACTATCTTCCAAGTTGAGTTCACACCATGAAAAATCAACACCTTACCATCAATAGGCCAATGGCCAAGTTGAAGCAATAAACAAATTTTTTACAACGATGCATCAACAAATTATATGCATTCACAAAACAAATTGTCACCTGATGATTTTTTCAAAATTCTGGGCATATCGAACCTCTACTAACACAACCACCAGTTTTATGCCTTTCTAGCTAGTATATGGATTAGAAGTTGTTTTACCTATTGAATGTGAGATCTCACCTTTGAAACTAGTCGTTAAACTACTTCCTATTACTTATTCCAAGTAAGAATGTCTTTTTTATTTAGTACATTAATATGAAACTCATCGTGAAGTAACTTTTGCTAATGAGGCTCACAAGAAGCATGTTGAAGCTTATGATGATAAAAATGTTAAACCTTGAATCTTTGTTGAAGGTGACTTGGTCCTTCTGTATGGTCAAGAACATGATAATTTAGGATCTAGAAAGTTCTATCCCATGTAGCATGGCCCTTATATCGTCAAAAAAGTATTCGAAAAAGGTTCCTGTGAGCTAGTCAATTATGATGGAATTCCTTTAGGAGATCCAAGAAATGGTCTTTACCTTAAAAAGTATTATGCTCAGACTCCTTCTACATAAGTACTTTGTATATTGTAACATACCGTATCTTTGGTGGGCTACATTATTTACTTTTTGAAAATGGTTTATTTCCTTCACTCGTTATATTGTGCTTTTCTTGGTTTGTATACTTTGGTGTTCCTTTTAACTTACATTGGATTTTTTTATGGTGCTAGATATAGTAATCAGAAACTTGCATCTACCACATGGGAAATAGATACGCCTATTGACGAGTGTTGAATGTAACTAGTGTCGATATTCATAATTGTATTTGAGTCATGATGTAATATATTTGTCAAAATAAAGAAAAATAAATTTGTATTTTTAAAATAAATTGACTTATTAAAGTATGTGTTTCATGCTTGGTTCAATGGTTAATAGGTCAAAGAACCCATTGTGTGCTCTAGGGATTTTACTTATGTCAAATTCAAAGTCATAAACCCTTCCTGGGTTTTGCATGTCAAGAAATAAAATTATTTTGTTGTAATTAAGTCATTATTTTCTCCACCATCAAGTCGACCTTCCCTTAGATCAAGTAAAATTCAAAAGGGATAGCTTTGAAACACTATATATACCAATAATTCGACCTACTTTGGATTATGGGAATCATGGATTCTGCAATTAAAAGTGCTAAGAAAAGGGTGTGAAATCTAAAGGAATGGGAGAAAATGTCAAGCAAATGAGTGGGAAATAATTCTAAGAAAAAGACAAATTTTTATCCCACAAGTATGAAGGATATATGACCTGGTTGCAGGGGCCGAAGGTTTAGAACATATCTTAGAAATTGTAAGATTGGTGTGGAGATTCGAGCTTCTGATTGCAGAAAGAGTTTCAAGAAAGGAAATGACAGGATAGTTTGATGTGTCTTTATGGGAGGTTGACTTGATGCATGGAGGATAATATTTGTATTGGTCAAAGGTTTGAGGTTGTCTCAATTTTATTTTATAGTGGAATATTTTGACTAGGTTTTCCCCACCATAGGGGTTTTTCCCTGGCTAAGTACCTACATCTTGTGTTTGTGATATTCCTTGTTTGGAATTTTTGTTAATGAGAATAATATAATAATTTAAAGAATAACTAATAAGAAAATGTCAAATAAAGAGAAATAAAAATAATAATAAAACCCAATTAACCTACCCTAAAGGATTTCTCAACATGGTAGCAGAGCTATGGAATTGGCATAAAGGGTGGTTAGAAGGTAATTAAATGTTTCAAGATATCAAGCAGAGATGAAATATCTAAGGTCGAGCTCCTAAAGGAAAGGCTAAAAAATTATGGGCTCTCCTATTATCCTTAATCATGGTGTCTACACCACAGGCCTATGCAAAGAAGAATGAAGACATTAAGGGCATTATTTTGGAACACCAAGAGGCTAAGATAATATCCTCATCAAGTCCAAGAATCCTAACAAAAATGATAAAGGTCCTAAGACATAAAAAATCCTACTTTTTTGCACCCTCACTCTCCATAACAAGAAGCGAAGGTTTGTGCATCACCTCAGGATTACAAAATTTTGTATGTCAACTCTATGAGTTCATATCTAAAACACTGAAGTGGTTGAAAGAATTATAGGCATTGTTGAAGGGTTTTTTCTGAGGATAATTATTTTTGAAAGAGGACCGAGACCCATTCTTCATACATGTGCATGAAAAGAACCAAATTTTGAACTATATAAAGAGACATTGTAGGCCTAATTGAAGGCTACAACCACCTTGGGAAAAGGAATTCAAGACCTCCTCTAGTTCGATATTCAAGTATATTCTGAAGCCACCATTAGTTCGATATTCAAGTATATTCTGAAGCCACCATCACATTCATCAAGAATCTAAAGGACATGTGCATATAATTTACTTAAGGCCAAATTGTTTGGTGGATCTATCACTTATCAATCTTGGAGATAATTTCACAGGCCTATACAGTGGCATAGAAACCACAAAGTAGTGATAGTTTCTTACATACCTATATTAATATAAAATACGAGTTTGGTATTGAAAATATCCACTGTTATGAGCATATTTATACACAGAATTCAATCCTGGATGATAGAACAATGAGCTGACCTATGGAGCCTCTTCATCTGACATAGAAAACATCTAGTATGACTTCATTCTGCAAGAAGAGGTAACATGCTCTATGGAACATCTATCCTTCAAAGGTATGTAAGTTTGGAGGTATGTATAACTAGATTATTTTCTAGATTTAGTTGCTAGTATGTCTCTAGGAATGGAAAATCCTCATTAAAGATTGTTAATATCTAGAAATAATACATACGATAGTCTCCCTCTTAGTCACTAATTCCCTCTTAGAAGCCCTATCTCACAATTGTCTAGGTTTATATATATTCCATGATATATGTTGATTCCTCGCAATAATGAAATTAAAATATGTCTAAATTTTGTAGCTCAAATCCCTAGAAACTCACTCTAATAAGTAAATAAAAAATCTAGATAATAATCACACTATTGTACTTGCATATTTTGGTTGTTTTTATCAAGAAATATTGCAGGTATATATAAAGAATGGTGACCTAGTAAATCAAATCCTTAGAGCACAAGTTGACAAATAAGGAGGTGAACTACGAAGATGTTATCATATTTCATAGGGAGCCCTTCATTAAGGAAAACTTACCGGGTTTGTAAAAGGAGTAACTAAATATATGTATGAATATTTATAGTAAATATTCTTCATTTTACAAGGTACAGTCATTTTGAAATTTGTTTTATAGTACTAACTCTTTCGTGTCTAGGATTTTTAATCATTAAGATTCTTGTTTAAGGTGATTAATATTTAGATTAAATCAACCTTGTTATATTTTCTATTCCTTGTTTACTTTAGTAAAACCCTAACCTTTAGGGTTCAATGTAAAACCCTGTTCTTTCGATGCTTAGGGTATGTTAATGATGAAACCCTAGTCTTCTTGGGGTTCATTGATAAATTCTAGATCTCATAATAAAATCACACTCTCTTGATGTCTATGTATGGAAGCATAACCTTTTATGGTTTTTTATTGATGTTTAAGTTATATGATAAAACCATAGATTTTATGGTTTGGCGAATTAGGATTTATGACAAAATACTTGCGATAGTTAAATGATAACCAGGGTGTATGAGCTTTTGCGTGATTGAAGCCCTAGTTTGGTTAAAATTGTTGGGGTTTGAAGTTTGTGTCCAGGGTTTACGATAAATCCTTAGTAGAATATTGATATGATTAAATAATAATGAAACCCTAGATATGAATTGCTAGTTTTCTAATTTGATTGTTGATTTTCATTAATGAGATCTAGTGTTTGTAAAAAAAAACCCTAGTAAAGTCTAACATGAAATTCTAAGAGTATATTTTTGAAACCCTAGATGTATAATATGATTGGATTACTAACTTTCTTTTTTTGATGATATTTAAGACTTTAAATCTAGTGATGGAATCTAAGGTTTGTGACAAAAAACCTAGTCAGTAAAAGATGCAATCTGTGTTGATTATGAACCTAACTAATTTATGTCTAAAGCTTGATTATTTTTATGCTTCAATTGTAATGACATGATTTTGATATATTTGACTTCATTCTTCTGTATATTGTTACTTGGTTGTACTTTCTGTTGAAAATTTTCAGGTACATAATCTTCAAGATGTTGAAGATGTTCATAATTAAATATGACTTGATAAGGGTGATTAATAAATGGAGCTATAAGAATTATGATGACATAAAATATGAATAGATAACCTGCTGCCATGAGAAATAATGATGTACCTAAAGAAATGAAAGGTTGGAGTTTCTTCGATGTTATAATAAAGAACTTGCAAAACAAATTTGTTAATATCCCTAAGTTGAGAGGGAGATTGGATGAAAGAAAGTGTATATTCTTCCTAGCATAGAGGGAGGGCATAATCTGACAACTATAATAGATACCTTGAAGAAAGCATAAAGATCATGGTTTAATAATTACAGATAGATATTCGTTAGTGGAAAATTTGTAAACAAGACTTGGATGTTCTAGAACAAGTGATGACGCTGATATTGGTGTTGTTGTAGAAGTTAAAGAAGAAAGTTTCCGACAAATATGTATTTGATAATGACCTAAGAAGCATCAATATATTTGAGAACCAAGAAGGTTTTAGTTAAATTATATATATTGAAAGTTTATTACTAATTGGATTTGTGATTGTGTAGGATCTCTCTGTAAAAAGGTTGAACGCTTGAAGCATGCTTGGATTGGTGAATATATTTGGTTTAGTTAATGGGGAGAGATGAACCTATATGTAATCTAGCCACAACTGATTAGTCCCAACTGATTAGAAACCTTGGTCAAGTATCTAATCTATCGCACTAGGTGTGTTGTGACTCTTTGTAGAGGATATCATTTTGAGATCTTCCATGAACCTATATATAATTATGACTACCTCCCTAGTTAAGAGGGAGTGTTGAAGAATGAAACTAGTGTGAGTATTCATAATTGTATTTGAGTCAGGATTTAATATATTTGTCAAAAGAGAACACTAAATTTTTAATATTAGAAGAAATTGACTTATTAAAGCATGGGTTTCATTCTTGGGTTAATGGTGTATAGGTCAAAGCACCCATTTTATGCTCTAGGATTTTTATTTTAAGTCAAAGTAAAAGTCATAAACCCTTCTTGGGTTTTTCATGTCAAGAAATAAAATTATTTTGTTGTAATTGAGTTATTATTTCCTTCGCCATCAAGTCTGCCTTCCCGCGGATCAAGTCGATTTCAAAGGGACAAATTCGAACCACTATATATACCAATCATTTGACCTACTTTGGATGATGAGAAGTATGGATTCATTCTGCAATTAAAATTTCCAAGAAAAGGGTGTGGAGTCTAAAGGAATAGTAGAAAAGGTCAATCGAAGGAGTGGGAAATAATTCTAAGAAAAATACATAAGTTCATGCCACAATTTTGAAGGAAATATGACCTAGTTTCAGGGGCCAAAGGTTCATAACCTATATTAGAAATTGTAGGACTGAAGTGGAGAGTCAAGCTTCAGGATTACATAAAGAGTTTCAAGAAACGAAATGACAAGATAGTTTGATGTGCCTCCATGGGAGGTTGACTTGATGCATGGAGGAGAATATTTTTATTGGTAAAAAGGCCTAGGTTGTCTCAATTTGATTTTCTAGTGGAAGAGTTTGACTGGGTTTTCCCCTTCATAGGGTTTTTTCCCTAGCTAAGTGCCTACATCTTATGTTCGTGATATTCATTGTTTGGAATTTGTCTTGATGAGAAGAACATAATAATTAAAAGAATAACTAATAATAAAATTCGCAATAAAATTTCAAAAAAAGAGATATCAAAATAATAAAAAATCCTAATTAATATGCCCAAAAGGATTTCTCAACAATGAGTTGGTGAGTTTACATGGTATATGTCTTGGTCCTATAACTAAAAATATCGTAGAGTATAGTGAAGTCATTGAACTAATATCTGATTCCATTTCTCTTGGTATTCATATTGTGGTTGTTCAAATTGATTCTTAACTCATAGTGTTGCAATTAGGAAATGTTTATTATGTTCGAAATCTTACTCTTCTATGAGTATATTTAAGGGTTTGTCTCTTGAAACGATAATTTGAATATATAGAATATCAACGCATTCTGAGAAATATTAATACTTTAAAAAACACTCAGACCAACTATGTATTAGATATATATTTATGAAATTTGTAAATTCCAAACATTAACACATCTCATAAGTAGCCAAAATAGAAACCATTTTTCATTCAATATTTTTGCAAAATGGATTTTACAAAATGTGTTGAGACAACACAAGGCCCATTGTCTTTATATATCAATACATGTCAATAATAAAAAAATACAACCGTAATATTTATAATAATCCCTAGGCTCGTAATGCTCGTGGTAACAAGCTACTGCCCAAGCCACTTGCCAAAGAAAATGACTCATCTTCTTTGATACCCAAACTGTATGGCACTCATATCACTGAGAAAAATCCTTTATCTATGTATCTACCGCTACTCTGAGTAAGACCCTCAAGATTTTGATCCACCTCTTGGAGATCATCTACCACTTCACAGTCACCCAATCCAACCTGTTAATACCACCTATGGATTGGTGACATCCCATTTGGCCAAATCGGTCCAATATCAGCATGTTAAAATGGTATTAGTATTAACACAACAAAAACAATTAAAATAAAAAAATACATTAAAAAAATAGAATATTTCAAAAATCCTATTTACCTGATGCATCTCAATGGACTCCCTTAGGAAGAGATAAATCCAGATCTCCTTGAAAATATGTGTATGCATACGGAAAATCCTCGATCAGAATTAGTTGGCTTCACAACCATCTGAAAATGTGGGACCAAATGTGGAAATATGACTATCTCCATGGAATTCTAACAACTCAATCCATCTCTTCATGTGAGTTACTCTCGGTGCAAGATCATCCACCGTTATCCCTTATGGATGCATCAAGGGCACCCTTTATAAGAAAAAGGATAGCCAAATTTATTTAGTCAACATGTCTTGAATTTAGTCAATTGATCCCTCATGTTTATTAAAATCCCTTCACACCAGTAAAAAATTGTAGGTTCCATACACTCTAATGCATATTTAATTTGTGCTTTGGTAGCTAAATGTGAAGCTATGCTTCCTGTTATGTGTTTTATGGTGAACAAAACGGTTCTCAGTAAAATATCTATCACATTCTTTATTGGAATATTTCCACTACTTTTTCTTGTTCCATAAAATATTTTTAGGAGATATACTCATCGGTAGTTTCACTACCTCTGAACTAGCTAGTGAAACTCAAGCCCATATTCTTCAGATCCCAGTCAAAAAATATATATCCTCCATGTACACCAACTTAAAATAATTTCTCATTTGCATCCCACATACTCAATAAATGTCCCAACAACTACAATTGAGCTCTCATGCTCATAATCAATTAAAGTTTTAGCAAAATTCACTCACGAAGGGCTAGCAATGTGTTTGGATCATCTGATTACTCGTCAATGATGAAAACCATTAATAGATGTGAAAGAGGCCACTAATAATGAAAATGGCCCTTAAGGTACTTGAGTACATTCTATTAAGTGTGAATAGATGATATGAAGTTGAACACCAAAAGAATCATTTGATCGAAGTTCAATGATGTGAACCTATTGACGAGTAATTTGCATGGTTATATTTGTAATGTGTAAAAATAGAGATTAAGACCCTGGATTTCATCTATTACATCCATGTTATGATGGAGTCTTTTGAGTATTTATGATTGTTTCATAAATCCACAATGTATGTCTAGTGGCTATGTTCGTATTGAGTCATGCGAGCATGGATCCACAATGTATATTTGGTGGCCATGACCTTTCTCATTTGACATGGATCTTTTCATGTTGACAATTTTGTTTGTATTTTGAGTATGGGAATTCCTACCTCAAAGATGATATTATTGTACTGTAAATCCTTGATTATTGTTGGTGGGTTTTCGACTGGTATAATCCTTGCTTCAACACCTTTATATGATAAATTATTCTAGTTATCACTCCTTTTATAACTTCATACTTTAGGGGGGATTTTGTTACACATTATTTTTTTGCATTCATGGAAATTAATGTTGTACCCCTATCCTTCGTCATCTAAAACATTATTTCCATTAATCCCTAAAGAAGATAGAAGAAAATAATTTTCCTAAAAGATGAAAATCTTGTTCAAATCCCTCTAAAAAACCTATTTCAAGGGAAGTTATGGGTTCCAAATTGACAACGTGCAATAGAGTTGATCATCATGGGTTGCATAACTGTCAAATAAAACATTGTCGCAGGTTTCTCATTCCAAAAGTGCGACATTATTTTTGCAAAGGAAAAAATGAAAATAAGAAGAAGATTTTAGAAGATAAGCCTCGTGGATGGAATCTATCTTGATAGGTTTGGATTTGAATCACTTTCCTGATTTTGCTAGATATTAACCTCCTCTTCTTCTCCTCCTCTTAGCTTATAAATACAACTATATTTCATTGAGAGAGAGCTCTTGGTTGATTTTAGAAAGTCTTTCTCTCTAAGATTCTCATTGAAAATCTACTAAAGTATCCAACTTATGATCCCAAAGCTTTTGAAAGAAAGGTGTTCAGATGAGGAGTAGCTGCAAGGGGACTCTACAACATCAGGGCATCAGGTTGTAACCACTTCCTTGTGATAGTATAGTTATATATTGTTTTCCCACAATCATTGTCTAAGTTTGATGGTTTTTGGTATATATCTCCTTGATCATATATATAAGTCTTGTAAAATAATATTTATATTAAATATGTGTTTTTATTCTTGTTTTTTTGTGTTTTCTATAGGTGTTCTCTTTGTGAGCACTAAAGACAAGGTTGGAAGCTATAGAATTATGAGCAACTAGTGAGGACAAACTTTGATCAACAAATATGAATCGCTCATCTCACTCTTTTTATTGGTGTTTTCATATTTGTTTTGTTTGCAATAGACTTAAGGAAATTCATATATTTTTGTTTTGTTTTGTTTTAGATCTCGGTACAAAATCTTGGGAGATTGGTCTTGTCTCCAAGAATGATTTATCCGATAATAACAATATCTTGAGGGTAATTAACAGATTTTTCATTCATGAATGGGGTTATATGAATTTTGGAATAACATGTCTAGATCCCCTAAATACCCCCACAATATACCCAAGGAGACCTACTTATATACCAATATTAGTTTGTAAACTTTTGTGGAAATTCCATTTGATAATTCGTCACAACATGTTTGATAAATTTATACTAAAAATATGAAATCTATACTATGAGGGAATTTTCCTTATATTTATGGATTTATTAAGTTATTCTTTTTATACATGTAATATATAAATTGAGGAAATAAAGAACAGATCAAAATAAAATCACTCACAAAGTTAAAAACAAAATATATGACTTGGGAAACCCTTTCATGAGAAAACCGAGCTCAAAGGTAAGGTTGTTTTGCTCTCTCTTTCTTTGAATGGAAATGGAGAAGTACAAAGAAGTGATATTTGTGTCCTGTGGGATGCTATAGTGCACAAACCCTCTTTTTTTTCTCTCTCCCTATCCACTCTCATCTACTCTACTCATTTATGGAATAAAATGCACTAGAATAGAATGGGATCCTTTTCCTCTTAGTGGACCGACTATAACACAACTTAATAGCCTACTAGTAGTTAAGTTTAACTCCTTCAACTCTTAACTGGAGTTAAAATATCAACCCATATAGAGAAATATTCATAATTATCACATGGTTTTCCCCTTTTCCATGAATAATGGGGGCTAATGTAGCGTCCTCTTCAATCATGGGGGTCAAAATAGGAGGGTCAACTTCCAAGTGGCAAAATTTTTGCATACAAACTCCAATTGAGGAGATTCTCATGTCATTAGAAATGTATATGTGTGTAGAATAACACTAGAGGTTACTAAATTTAAGTCGAAAATTTTACCCCTAAAAAGGGCCATTTGATGCCTCAAATGATTTCAAAAGGTGTTTGATCCTAATTTTCCAAATCGGGACCAGTCGGTAAAAATAGTTTTTTGAGTTGATTCTTCCACTTTTTACACTCTAAAAGCATCAAGATGGATGAAAAATAATATAAAAATCCATTATGTACCAATTCTCCCCTAATATATTTTCATAACCTATTTCACACCACTCGAGATCACCAGAGTATCCTTGCATCCTAATCAAATTTCCTACATCCTCATCTTGTATCAAGTAAATGTATGTGCATTCACATACATGTTTCACTACCTCTTGTCGATTTCTCCAATCATCGTACCTCTTGTTTTATTCACATACATGTTTCACTACATCACTTATGAATATGTCGTTCACATTTTTTAAGCCATTGCCTCATACTTTATCGTTGTCTCATTGCTAAAGAACCATTTCATTCCTAGGCACCCATCCTTTCGATCATAATTAATGCACCACTACATATGCACTTTTCTTATCATGCCTCCACCATAAGTAGACCATTTGCACAATAACCGTCCATTCATCATCCCTAAAATAAAAGTAACCAAATGGGCTCCCACCCTCTATAGTTACCTACTTATGTCTGTTGAGATTCAACAAGATGATGAGCTTAGTGAAAAGAGTTGCCTTCACTAAGTGGGCCCGCAAGCTGTTTTTGGCGCAAAGTCTATTTTTAGACATGTCAATCATATTCTATGAGTTGTAGGATGCTATTTGTGGATGGTTGGTCAAGCTAGAAAAATAGATGGACTTCTATTTTTAGACATATTGGGCAGAATCTATTTTTAGATTGCCAGTCTAAAAATAGATATGTCGAATATTATTAACTCTTAATAATATTTGGACTAAATACATTATCTTATTCTCTTGGAGCACTTAAGTTAAGTGCACAGATGTGGCACAAGAGCTGATAGAAGGAATTACACTATTCTTGAGGGTTTACTGGAGCTATTGCATGGAGGACTTCAGTTAGAACTCATGTGACAGAGTTTGGTGGAGTTGTAGAAGTAGTTGGTGGAGTTGTGTTCAGTTTAACTCAGTTAGACACAGTTGAGCTAGTTGTATCTAGTCTAACTGATTGATACAATAGTGAGAGTGATGTGGATTAATTAATAATTAATTCACTAAATATTAACTCATTAATCAACTGAAGAATACATCAGTTAACTACAGTGCATGGACAGTATCAGTAGAGACCAGTGGAGAGGTAGGTGAAAGAGCAAGTGTGACTATCAGTTATGACTATAGTAATGCATTGATTGCATCCAACACTTAGTGGAGATGCCAATGAGGATTGCGCAGTGCAAGCTAGGTTGATTCGATTTCATTCAAAGCCATTCTTCAGCAGGGATTGCGCAACAGAGGCAGGCTAGCAGGTGGCAGAGATCAGTGCATGGATTTGCTAGATCGGACCTGTTTAGTGTGTAGAAATTGTATTGTACTGAGAGCTTGACATGTTTAGCTTTGTATGAGGATTGTTACATGATATCTATGACATATATTATATACAGATATTTGGGGTTTTTAGCTTCAGGCTTTCCCGTAAAATCACCGTGTTAATGTGTGTGAATTTTTATGGTTTCATGTGTGCATTGCAATTGATTTAATTTCCGCATGTGATGATCAATGGTGGAATAGATTCTATATTGTGCATGAAGTCAAATAGTGTGTGATCAAGAGAATATTGGACATATAATATATCAGTTATATAATTTCTACATGGTATCAGAGTAGTTTATCATTGGAGAAGATTGCAATTATTGAAGCGGTTGAGTTTTGTGCTGGTGGAATTCGAATTTGCTGCAGTGTTTTCTTGGTGTCGAATTTGAGATGTATTTCAACGGATTGTGATTGGAGTATGCCCTTGAGGGCAGATCGAATTATATTTCATGGAAGTACAGGATGGAGGTGGTGTTGGATGATAATGGGTTGAAGGATTTCATAGATGCAGAAATTCCAAAACCTGCTTCTAGTGATGCTGCCGCACTTGACGCATGGCAAAAGAGGACAGAAAAATGTCGACGGATTCTGTTGGAAGGTGTGAAGGATCACATAGTGTCCAGCCTTCATGGTAAAGCTTCTCCATTCTTGATGTGGAAAGCTTTGACAGACTTTTTCCAAAGCAGAAGTTACCAACGGAAGTTGGCGCTTAAAGACAAGCTCAGAAAAATAAAAATGGAGAAGGGCGAAAGTATACCCAAGTACCTCACGAAGTTTTTCCAGTGCAGGGATGAGTTGGGAAGTTTGGGGGTTACTGTAGATGAATAGGACTTGGTGAGCTTGTCTCTCCTTGGGCTTCCGAAGAGTTGGCATTCCTACAAGGACTCTGTCAATGGTCAGGAGAAACTACCAGGATGGGAGCGAATTTGGTTGAATCTTGTGCAGGATGAGATAAGGTGGGGTACCAGGGATGGATCTTCATCGAAGAATGAAGATGAAGAAAATTTCACTTTGGCTTCCAAATCAAGGAAAGGGAAGGGATATAAAATTCCTTCTCAATCCGGTGTGAAAGGCAAGAAGTGGGACTTGTCTAAGGTGAAGTGCTTTCACTGTCACCAACACGGACATTACACCACTAATTGTCCACAGAAGAAGAAAAATAAGAAGGTGGTTGGATATGCAGTTGGAGAGGCCTTAGCCTCGTAGTTTGAGCTGGATTTTTCGCTAATTTCATGCTTGGTTTCAAGTGTGATGGGATCAGTGTGGTTTGTTGACAGTGGTGCGTCTTTCCATTTGACCGGAGACAAATATTTGTTTACTGATCTAGATGAGAAGGATCTTGGAGTGCACATCGAGATGGGCGATGATGGTAGATACAGTGCGACTAGTATCAGGACCATTTCCTTTGAGAGGGAGTCTGGTAAACCTTTCATATTGAAGGATGTCATGCATGTTCTAGGATTGAAGAAGAATCTAATCTCTTTGGCTATGTTGGAATACAAGGGATATGATGTTGTCTTTAGCAAGGGAAACGCTTTCCTGCGCAGTAAGGAAACTGGTGAAACCTAGAGGATAGGGATTCGAGTTAAGAACCTTTATCAATTGTAGGTAGATGGCTGCGTAGCAATGGCAGGAAAAGTAGAAGGAGTGGTGAGCTGGGATGAGGGTGAATTTTGGCACAAGAGATTGGGCCATCTTCACCATGGCGCTTTGAAAATTTTGCAGCAAATTTCTACTGGGCTTCCCAAGGGTACACTTGCGCAGTCAGATTAGTGCAAGGGATGTACCTTGGGAAAATTTGTGAAAGCCACCTTTCATGAGAAGGATAGTCATGCCACGATGATCCTTGAGAGAATTCACACAAACGTGTGTGGACCTTTCTCAGTAGCTTCAACAGCAAATCACAAGTATTATGTGATATTTGTTGATGAATTTTCTCGTAAGTGCTGGATCTTCTTCATGCAAAAGAAGAGCAAGACATACTCAAAGTTCTGTGAGTTAAAGGCGTTCGTTGAGAAATAGTCGAGGAAGTAGGTGAAGGCTCTTAGGAGTGATAATGGTGGTGAATTCATCTCTGGCGAATTCAAATACTTTTGCAGCGCAGAAGGAATTCAAAGAGAGCTCATAGCGCCTCATAACCCACAGCAGAATGGGGTCGTGGAGTGAAAGAACAGAACGATCATGGGTGTTGCACGGGAGATGTTGCATGATCAGGGCCTTCCCATACACTTGTGGGCAGAAGCATGCAACACTATGGTTTATGTGCAAAATCATTTTCCTCATAGAGTACTTGGCATGAGTACACTCGGAGAGGCGTTTTCTGGTAAGAAGCCTGATATTTCTCATTTGAAGATTTTTGGCCCACCTATTTACATTCATGTGACGAAGGATGCCAGGAAGAAGCTGGAGTCGACTGCAGAGGTTGGGATATTTTTGGGGTACACAGAAACACCCCACAACTATCGTGTGTATTTTCCAGACAGTCAGAAGACTATTGTGCGACGGGATATCAAATTTCATGAGGAGAAAGCCATGAAGTGTTCGCTTGAGAGGGAGCTACACTTACATGCAGATGAGGAGCTATTAGTTCCTAAGGATGAGCCTCAGGATGTGGATCAACCACAAGAGGAGGTTCATGGAGTGGAAGAAACCACTCATGCAGCGCCAAACATCAGAGGGCAGAAGCGCACTACAGAATTTGAGCGACTGAATCTTGATGCAGCGCAAAATGTAGGAGCACCTACATCATAGCGCAGACAGAGACAATCACCTGACCGATTTACTAGATACATGGCTCTAATGAGAAAGTGTATCGTGATGGAGCCATCCTCTTTCGAGGAAGCTGTGGAGGACCCTGCATGGGTAGATGCCATGGTGGAAGAGTATGATTCGATTATCAAAAACAGTGCATGGGAGATTGTCCCAAGGCTGAAGGAGATGAAGGACTTGGGCCTCCTTCATTATTTCCTAGGATTAGAAATTTGGCAGCGGAAGGATGGACTATTTGTGTCTCAAGGCAAGTATGCCTGGGAGATACTGGAGAAGTTCAACATGCAAGGCTACAAGCCTATCGATGCTCCTCTTCCTGGTGGTTGGAGGAAAGAGGATGCTACATCGGCAGAGGTAGTGGATGCCACTGTTTATCGACAATTGGTTGGTTCGCTCATGTATTTGGTCAATACACGACCAGACATACGCTATGTTGTTAACCAGCTTTCACAAGCTATGGTTAAGCCTACCAAGCTCTTTTGGAAGGCAGGAAAGCATGTTTTGAGGTATCTCAGAGGCACATCGAGATATGGACTGTGGTAAAGATAGTCGGATGAGTTGAAGATGCATGGCTTCACAGATGCAGATTGGGTAGGGAGCCCAATAGCCAAAACAAGAACATCTGGAGGGATTTTTAGTGTCGGGTCTACAGCAATTTCTTGGTACAGCATGAAACAGAGATCCGTGGCACTCAGTTCAGCGGAGGCCGAGTACATGGTAGTAAGTTTGGCTGCATGCAAGGCTATATAGATGAGGAAGATCCTGGTTGGGTTGTTCGGTTCACACTTAGATCCTACTGTGATATATTGTGATAATCAGAGTTGCATTAAACTCTCGGTTAATCTAGTATTTCATGATAGATATAAAAATATTGACATCCAGTACCATCATATCAGAGATTGTGTGTAGCGGAAGATCATGTTACTATCTTACATTCCTACAGAGGATAAAGATGCTGATATTCTGACGAAGGAGCTCACCAGGAGCAAATTCGAATACCATAGAGACAGGATCGGGGTGGCAGATAATCCCTATCCTGTTGAGAGGGAGTGTTGAGATTCAACAAGATGATGAGCTTAGTGAAAAGAGTCACCTTCACTAGGTGGGCTCGCAGGCTATTTTTGGTGCAAAGTCTATTTTTAGACATGTCGATCATATTCTATGAGTTGCAGGATGCTATTTTTGGATGGTTGGTCAAGTGGGAAAAATATATGGACTTATATTTTTAGACATATTGGGTGGAATCTATTTTTATATTTCCAGACTAAAAATAGATATGTCGAATAATATTAGCTCTTAATAATATTTGGACTATAAACATTATCTTATTCTCTTGGAGCACTTCAGTTAAGTGCACAGATGTGGCACAAGAGCTGACAAAAGGAATTACGCTATTCCTGAGGGTTTACTGGAGCTATTTCATGGAGGACTTCAGTTAGAACTCATGTGACAGAGTTTGGTGGAGTTGTAGAAGTAGTTGGTGGAGTTGTGTCCAGTGTAACTCAGTTATACACAATTGAGCTAGTTGTATCTAGTCTAACTGATTAATACACTAGTGAGAGTGGTGTGAATTAATTAATAATTAATTCACTAAATATTAAATCATTAATCAACTGAATAATACATCATTTAACTATAGTGCATGGACAGTATCAGTAGAGACCAGTGGAGAGGTAGGTGAAAGAGCAAGTGTGACTATTAGTTGTAACAATAGTGATGCATTTATTGCATCCAACACTCAGTGGAGATGCCAATGAGGATTGCGCAGTGCAATCCAGGTGGATTCGAGTTCATTCAGAGCCATTCTTCAGCAGGGATTGCGCAGTAGAGGCAGGCTAGCAGGTGGCAGAGATCAGTGCATGGATTTGCTAGATCGGACCTGATTAGTGTGTAGCGATTGTATTGTACTGAGAGCTTGACATGTTCATCTTTGTATGAGGATTGTTACATGATCTCTATGACATATATTATATACAGATAGTTGGGGTTTTTAGCTTCAGGCTTTCCCGTAAAATCACTGTGTTAATGTGTGTGAATTTTTATGGTTTCATGTGTGCATTGCAATTGATTTAATTTCCGCATGTGATGATCAATGGTGGAATAGATTCTATATTGTGCATGAAGTCAAGTAGTGTGTGATCAGGAGAATCTTGGACATATAACATATCAGTTATATAATTTCTACAATGTCATCCCACATCCTACCATACATTGGGGCACCCGTATTCATGTTTGTACATTCGAACCACCATAATTATATTATTTTGGAAAGTGTACAAATATTTTTTGGAAGTAATGAATTCACCATTCACCCTCTTCTTAATTTACTACATGAAAGCAATATAAACTCTCCCATGGTTGGATAAATCATATTTTTCATCTCATCTGCTCAATATTGACTTTGTTTCATGACCCATTTCCACCACTAGCTATCATAATGTATTGTTGTAGACCCACTCTTTCTATAAACCATTTGTCACCCCCCATAATGTCTTTCGGAATACAAGGTCTTGCAACCTTAGTTTGTTTCAATTTTTTCCACCATCCATTATGCTCAAACCATGGGAATTTATATTTCCCATTTCTATTAACCTCCATGACCTCACTTCATCCCACCATGGTTCAGTTTTTTATTTTTCTTCAAGTGGATTTCTTGAGGGACCTCTTCCCCTAAACAATCATGTCTTCCTTCCTATTGACATTAACTCTCATTTTCCATGAAGGAAGCAATAACTATGTTTTAATGAGAAAACACAAATGAGATAGTGAGGGCATCATTACTCATTGATATCATTGACCTCCTGTTTACGGGAAAATCTGTCTAGCCAATAGTAGGGATCTCCCCGGTAAAATGTCCCAACTAGACTCTAAACGATTTGGAATAGGGATCTCATCTGGGGTGTGGGTCTGGATACCACTTAATTCTCCTTTCCTTAGGTCTTAGTAGGACTCTATGAACTTGTGGACACACGCTTCTTTGGATGATACAAGACACATCATTGATGAATTAAATGAACATAGAACATTATGCGTAGAAAGTTGAATTATAAAGCATGGGGCCAAAGGAAATGTTGTCAATAGCATATCATTAGGGTCATGCTTGTACGTTGTTCTAACCACAGAAGAAACAATTATTTATGGCAGAATACCCTTCACTTCCTTAAATGGTTTTGGTGATAATATAAATGTCAGTAAACAAAGTTATTAACATTCATTGAGAAAGAGAAATAAACTTAGCATCATTAACACATGTTTAGAAAACTATAATGCATAAATGATGCAATTGGAGACACAGTTTCATTAATAAAAATATTTTAGAAACTGAAAAAAAAAATACTCATAGTGTTCACACATTGACCAACATCAAATCCAAAAATGGAGTTAACAAATGCTTGTATTCATACTCAAAAATGTGTAGTCCTTCTATACAATGCTCTCTATCTCTTTGAGTCCCAAACAAAATGTCTTTTACAATTTCCCGAAGGAGGTACTTATAACACAAGACTTGCCCTTTGGGCTTCTGACTTTCCACCTTCCGGACCATTGGGCTGCCCTGCGACCTATGACCTGGTGGATCTTGTGACCTGCGACTTGACGGATTCTGCAACCTTGGGCAGATATGTGACCTGCGACCTTGGGCAGATATGCGACCTGCAACCTATGGAAATCCATGACTTGCGATCTTTGGCCATATCCCTTATGTATTTATCTTTTGGAGATATCAGAACCTTGCTCTCCGAAGGACAGCCTATGCTCTCACCACCCGAACCAGTAGCTTCTATCTATCGGTGATGCCATTTTCGTGCTAAGGGAATCTCCATGAATCGATAAGTGTTAGGGCGATTTTTTCATTTTGAGCGAGATCCTGGGTATCTATATAACGAGGGTTTATTTTTTGGCTTGAATCTAGGTTGTGCAACTTCTGGGGAAATGAGGGATTCTTTGTCTGGTCGTCATCATGATTTCCTCATATTACCTGCACAGGTAACATTAAATTAGCCATGTATAACACATTAAATTAGCCACCTATATATATATATATATATATATATATATATATATATATATTGAGGCAGCAAAAAATTGCAGATGCATAAAAGGGAACATCGAAAATAAAATTAGGGGGTTTTAACAACTATCTAGGACCCCTGCTGAGTCCTGCTTTGTAAGAAATGTATGATCAGTTTGTGCATATCCACTATAATCTTGTTTACAGGTGCGAAGAAAGAACTTGAGATGTCAACCGTTGTCCATCATTTAGCAGGCATGTAGGTTTAACTTCTTACTTCACGTTTGCTCCCAATAGAGATAATGTTGAAACCAAAGAAGTTCCCATGTGTTGCTAAGTGTTGGGATGGGCTACGATTTGAGACTCCAAAAAACATTGCGAGGCTGCAACATAACGAGGATTTTGGCGATAATTTAGAAATAATGGATTGTTGCTCAAAGGGGACATGGCCGAGCCAATCTAAAAATTAAAGGGGCAATATGCTGGGGCTCGTGCTGTGTATTTGTCATGTATTTAACGCATCGTAGCCAAACAATTTTTCAAAGCCGCTTGTGAAACACCGAAGGAAATTTTCCAATGTCATTCAAACACAAGTAGCTCCTTCAACACAAGGTTTACACACTCTTACAGTCATCTGTTCCATTATATCCCTTCTTGGCAGGCATGGATTTTGTATGAGGTCGCAACCGTCGCGTGGGGGTCGCGTAGTCAGAGAGTCGCGCCGGGCGTGAATTCCTTCGGGACATGACTTTGCGACTTGGAGACTTGGGAGAGGTCGTAGAGTCGTAAATGACGTTGAATCACATTCTTGGAGTCTTGAGAAGAGTTGCGACTACACGACCAAGGAGAGGCTGCAACTTAGTGAGAGGTCGCAGGGTCGCATGTGACGGTCAAGTCGCATTCTTCGAGTCTTTAGGAGAGTTGCGACTATGCGACCCAATATGGGCTGAAACTTGGTGAGAGGTCGCAGGGTTGCATGTTAATATTGCAAAAAACTTGCAACCGTGTGGCTTAATCACCCACTTCTTCCTTGTTGAACCATGGTGAGGCATTCATCTTTCTTTGGGCACGATTTCCCTATCTGCAATGTTGAAATTAGGATGGATGAGATGCGACGATATAAGCGTAACAAATAAGGTGGAATAGTGTCTTGTGTGACGCAGAGGGTAACAACCTTTCCTTCAGCGTGTGATCATTTAACTTCACGTTTCACCATGGTATCTCCTTGTCCAGTGACTTGTGACAGACAAACCACGATTTCCTTTGCCTCTTACCGACTGCAAAAAAAAAAAAAAAAAAAAAAATTGTATTTTCTTAGTATGTTTGACCTGTTATTTTGAGCTTTGTCCTGATGCTAAAATGCAACGTTCAATCCATCTTCAAAACGGGTTCATGTATATTAATCGCGCGGAAAAATTTTCTTCATAATATGTATTAAGGGAGGCACGACGAAGCAACCATATGTTGCTTTCTTCTTGCAGAATGGATGTTTCATATTCGGCGTCGTGATCCTTTTGAAGTGCGCCTATCTTTGCGGTGGCAACCAATATGGATTGCGGGGTTTTTATACACGCATGTGGTAAACCTTCAAAAGCATTAACCCTCTGCCCCTCTCGAACTTCCACCACACCACGCACTAAATATTAGCCACACATCGAAGAGTAGGTTATTGCGCTAAACTCAAGACTCCTTAGAAGAATCGTAAAGTCAAAAGGATAATTAAACCTTCATGCAATCTCTCCATGACACCTTCGCACATTTTCAACTTGCGAGTTTACACGCATCTATTTGAGCTTGATTTCGCATTTTTGAGGTCATAAACTGAAAATATGATATGACGCCTTCCAAAAGAAAACATGAGAGGATGATAAATTTATCCTTTTGATTAACCGCACTAAACTTGATATACGTTTTCATGCTATAAAAGACTTGATTATTCTGCCATTTTCGTTCACTTGCTTCTGGACCAGATCATACTTGTTTTGACAGCTCAGCAAGAAAACAACCTTGAATGAGATTGTCTTGCTTTAGGGGAATCTTCTAAGTCTACTTTGTCCACATGGGTTAAACTTCAGACTAGACATATCAGATTGGTGAGATGTATTCTTTTCTGTATGTACATCTAGGAGATCAACATTGGGCTGGTACCTTGTAGGATTTTCAAAAAATTCCTTTAAGGTGAGATATTTGCCATCCCGGAATATAACTACCTCATCCAGTTCCTCCTTTTAACAATACTGCTCACTTGCTCCTCCCCCTCACCTTTTGGCACATCCTCGTCATCTGCCTTAACGAGGTCTTCAATGGTAGCCTTAAGCCTCATCCCCACATGGGTAGGGGGGCAAGTGGATGAAATTGTACTGCTTCGCAGCTGTGGCCTTGTTTTTTAGCTTCAGTGCATTTCCCTCGGCGTGGTGATGACATTGATGATTATATCATCCCTGGGATTGACCTGTATGAAACATTATAAAATTAATTAGTTCAAAGTTACCCTGTAGAGAATGGTGCCCTTAAATAATTTACCTGAGCTTGGTGAAGTATCCAAACAAAATGCCTAAATGATCCATGATGAAAGGGATTCTAACGAATATACTTAATTCACATAGAAGTCTCCATTCAAGTGTATGCATGATGATCCTCCCACACATGGCGTGGCTGCGGCAAAGAATCTCGTCATGATGGTGAGAAGGTTCAATGACTACAAGCTAGGTCAAAAACCCTAATGGCCAAGCGAGAAGGGGGACCCGAAATTTTGAATATACCCAAAATTTTGGGTGGTGTTGTAGTGGCTACAACAATTGGCGAACCACTGGTAGATTCTAGTATCTCTGTCAACACCCCAACAATAGTCTGAGTCCAGGTAGTGTTGCAAGGGAATATTGAACAAGTTCTGAGGGTACCCTTGTATTGTTTTGACCTTTTCAGATATTCCCAATCCTTGTGCCTCAACTAGGTCACGTTAATCAAAATGCGTCAAAGTGGAAGTTCACGGATGGAAGTGGTTGGTTGATGATGTAGAGAGCAAGGAAGCGAGCTTATTATATTCAGAATTTTAAAATATTTTTTTCGTGATGCTCCTCTACCAGTAGGCCTGGACAGTACCCCGGTGGAGTCACTTCAAGAAATCACAAACGTTGCTCCACTGCCAGCAAGCCTGGTCAGTACCCCGGCGGAGTCGTTGCGTTACCTCTCTGCGCAGGAAGCCTTTCTCAATCCTTTACACTTATTTTTTAATGTGCTTGCAGCACTTATTTTAATGTGCTCGTGAAACTTATTTTTCATGGGCAGATGAGGGATCCTAACTTATTTTACGGGCAATAGAGGTTGTTTCTTGTTTGACAGAAACTGAAAGATATTTTGATTTGGGTTTGCTCTCAAGCCAAGTCTTCACATCCCATCTACCACCCATAGGCGAAACGTGAAAAACAGATCATTAAGATGCTTGAGACTAGGTTGGGCACAAGGCTCGGGTTACGGGTATAGGCCATTCGAACTCGCTAGGGTTCCCCACAAGCAACTGGTTCATATTTCCCTAGCCAATGAATTTAAACTCATAGGCATGATGTTGGGAATACGACTTTGATGACCTATCCTAAGAGAAGTTGCCTCTTGAGGTAACCACTGCAACCTCACGCAAATAACAGAGTCATGGTTTCATCAATTTGGGCAAACAAGTGAACAAGGTCATCAGGGTTTCAATGTGGGCTCATGCAGCGGCATGCAATGTACGAGAATTATCCAAGCTACGTTAATAACCAATGCAAATTATGTGAGGAAGAAAACGCACAGCAAAATGTAACAAAAAAGTCTTATGACACCATGCAATGCCATGTGTGAGAAGGATCGACTATTTACTGGTGGAAAACAAGGCAAAGCACATGCAATGATTATATGACATTATGCAGAAACAAGCATACTGAAAAAACATGAGTGCAAAAATAAATGGAAAATTATAATGCATAAACTATTAACTGCAAGAAAAGACAACAAGCATAATTTTAAACCCTAAAGAAAAACTTTCGCATGTAAACCTAATTAACAACTTGAACTAACAAATTTTATTAGCAAATCCTAGCTAGCCTAATCCTAAAACCCTATTTTAACCAAAGAGGCGGTCGAGTTATGTAAAATCAGCTTTCCATTGTAGCCACCGCATTAGTTCCTGCCCTGCAAGAGCAACAATGTTCGCAATCAGAGCTAGCATACAAAATCGTGCACCAACAACAAGATTTACCTGAAGAGCATGTGCGATAGCAAGAAGGTAATGGCTACTTACCAGAGAACGTGCCAGAATGGATTGTGCTAGCTGAATTTCATTTTCATCCTGATACATAGAAATATGTATTTGAGATATAAAATCATTTATCAATGACACACATCCATCCACGCACAACCTTAGGTCCGACGGAAGTGGGGAAAAGCATTGCCTATTTGCAGGTATATTCAGTGAATAGGATTTTTCAAACCCGTCGGGAATCTCATCATGATTTTGAGGATGATCACTTTGATAGACCCAAAAAAATAGGCATCCGCCAAGAGAATTTGAGATGCTTGGGAATCCACTTACAGAAACCCTAATTTTGAAAGCCCTGATTCGAAGTTTTCCCTGGGTTTTGTTGAGGATGCGAGGATCTAAAGCAACCTTCAGTGGACTCAAACACTCCTCACTGTCCTGGACAAGCTCTAGACCTTCGAGCGGGGGGCTTCCAAACTTATATGGTTTTGTGAGATTAACTGACGAATGGGTGTGATCATCAATTGTAGTGATTGGAAAAGTGTCAATGGGCTTTATATCAATTCGGACAAATGTTTGCGCACTG
>CM076578.1:1188524756-1188797256 GCA_034641835.2 Pinus albicaulis | reverse complement strand
GACATTGTGATCCTTTTGAAGTGCGCCTATCTTTGCAGCAGCAACCAATATGGATCGTGGGGTTTTTATACGTGCATGTGATAAACCTTCAAAAGCATTAACCCTCTTCCTCTCTTGAACTTCCACCACACCACGCGTTAAATATTAGCCAAACGTCGAAGAGCATGTTATTGCGCTGAACTCAAGACTCCTTAGAATAATCATAAAGTCAAAAGGATAACTAAACCTTCATGCAATCTCTCCATGGCACCTTCGCACATTTTCAACTTGTGAGTCTACACACATCTATTTGAGCTTGATTTTGCATTTGTGAGGTCATAAACTGAAAATATGATATGAAGCCTTCCAAAGGAAAACATGAGAGGAGGATAAATTTATCCTTTTGATTAACCACACTAAACTTGATATACGTTTTCACGCTATAAAAGACTTGATTATTTTTCCATTTTCATTCACTTGCTTCTGAACCAGATCATACTTGTTTTGACAGCTCAGCAAGAAAACAACCTTGAATGAGATTGTCTTGCTTTAGGGGAATCTTCTGAGTCTACTTTTTCCACATGGGTTAAACTTCAGACTAGACATATCAGATTGGTGAGATGTATTATTTTTTACATGTACATCCAGGAGATCAACATTGGGATGTTACCTTATAGGATTTTCAAAAACTTCCTTTAAGGTGAGATATTTGCCATCCCAAAATATAACTACCTCATCCGGTTCCTCATTTTAACAATACTGCTCACTTTCTCCTCCCCCTCACCTGTTGGCGCATCCTCGTCATCCGCCTTAACAAGGTCTTCAATGGTAGCCTTAAGCCTCATCCCCACATGGGCAGGGGGGCATGTGGATGAAAGTGTCCTGCTTCGCAGCTATGGCCATGTTTTTTAGCTTCAGTGCATTTCCCTCGGTGTGGTGATGACATTGATGACTATATCATCTGTGGGATTGACCTATATGAAAAATTATAACATTAATTAGTACACAGTTACCCTGTATCGAATGGTGCCCTATAATAATTTTCCTGAGCTTGGTGAAGTATCCAAACAAAATTCCTAAATGATCCATGATGAAAGGGCTTCTAACGAATATACTTAATGCACAGAGAAGTCTCCATTCGAGTGTATGCATGATGATCCTACCACACATGGCATGGTTACGGAAAAATAATCTTGTCATGATGGTGAGAAGGTTCAATGACTACAGGCCGGGTCAAAAACCCTAATGGCTAAGTGAGCAGGGGGAACTGAAATTTTAAATATACCCAAAATTTTGGGTGGTGTTGTAGCGACTACAACAATTGGCGAACCACTGGTATAATCCAACATCTCTGTCAACACCCCAACAATAGTCTGAGTCCAGGTAGTGACACAAGGGAATATTGAACAAGTTCTGAGGGTACCCTTGTATTGTTTTGACCTTTTCAGATATGCCCAATCCATGTGCCTCAGCTAGGTCTCGTTGATCAAAACGAATCAAAGTGGAAGTTCACAGAGGGCATTGGTTGGTTGATGATGTAGAGAGCAAGGCAGCGGGCTTATTACATTCAGAATTTTAAAATAAGTTTCTGGTGTTGCTTCGCTGCCAGCAGGCCTGGACAGTACCTCGGCAGAGTCACTTCAATAAATCACAAATGTTGCTCCACTGCCAGCAAGCCTGGTCAGTACCCCGACGGAGTCGTTGCGTTACCTCTCTGTGCAGGAAGCCTTTCTCAATCCTTTACCCTTATTTTTTCTTGTGCTTGTAGCACTTATTTTAATGTGCTCGTGGCACTTATTTTGCATGGGCGAATGAGGGATCCCGACTTATTTTACGGGCGAGAGAGGTTGTTTCTTGTTTGACAGAAACTGAAATATATTCTGATTTGGGTTTTCTCTCATGCCAAGTCTTCACATCTCATCTACCACCCACAGGCGAAACGTGCAAAACAGATCATTAATATGCTTGAGACTAGGTTGGGCACAAGGCTCGGGTTATGGGTATAGGCCATTCAAACTCGCTAGGGTTCCCCACAAGCAACCGGCTCGTATTTCCCTAGCCAATGAATTTAAACTCATAGGCATGATGTTGGGAATGCGACTTTGATGACCTGTCTTGAGAGAAGCTACCTCTTGAGGTAACCACTGCAACCTCATGCAAATAATGGAGTCATGGTTTCAGCAATTGGGGCAAAAAAGTGAACAAGGTAATCAGGGTTTCAATGAGGCCTCATGCAGCGGCATGCAATGTATGTGAATTCTCCAAGATACGTTAATAACCAATGCGAATTATGCGAGGAAGAAAATGCACAACACAATGTAACAGACAAGGCTTATGACACCATGCAATGCCATGTGTGAGAAGGATCGACTATTTACCGTTGGAAAACAAGGAAAAGCACATGCAGTGATTATCTGACATTATGCAGCAACAAGCATACTGAAAAAACATGAGTGCAAAAATAAATGGAAAATTATAATGCATAAACTATTGACTGCAAGAAAATACAGCAAGCATAATTTTAAACCCTAAAGCAAAACTTTTGCATGTAAAACTAATTAACAACTTGAACTAACAAATTTTAGTAGAAAATCCTAGCTAGCCTAATCCTAAAACCCTATTTTAACCAAAGAGGCGATCGGGTTATGTAAAATCAGCTTTCCAATGCAGCCACTGCATTAGTTCCCGCCCTGCAAGAGCAACAATGTTTGCAATCAGAGCCAGCATACAAAATCTTGCACCAACAACAAGATTTACCTGAAGAGCATGTGCGATAGCAAGAAGGTCATGGCTACTTACCAGAGAACGTGCCAGAATGGATTGTGCTAGCTGAATTTCACTTTCGTCTTGATACATAAAAATATGTATTTGAGACATAAAATCATTTATCAATGACACACATCCATCCACGCACAACCTTAGGTCCGACGGAAGTGGGGAAAAGAATTGCCTATTTGTAGGTATATTCGTTGGATAGGATTTGTCAAACCTGCCAGGAATCTCATCATGATTTTGAGGATGATCACTCTGATAGACCCAAAAATATAGGCATCCGCCAGGCGAATTTGAGATGCTTGCGAATCCACTTGCAGAAACCCTAATTTTGAAAGCCCTAATTCAAATTTGTCCTTGGGTTTTGTTGAGTATGTGAGGATCTAAAGCAACCTTCAGTGGAGGCCGACATTCCTCACCATCCTGGACAAGCTCCGGACCTTCGAGCGGGGGTCTTCCAAACTTAGATGGTTCTGTGAGATTAACTGAAGAATGGGTGTGATCATTAATTGTAGTGATTGGAAAAGTGTCAGTGGGCTTTATATCAATTACGCCAAATGTTTGCGCACTGGCGGATTGACAATCCAATG
The DNA here is from genome assembly GCA_034641835.2 of Pinus albicaulis. NCBI lineage: Eukaryota > Viridiplantae > Streptophyta > Pinopsida > Pinales > Pinaceae > Pinus > Pinus albicaulis. The sequence continues at coordinate 1,188,793,915 of CM076578.1, read as the reverse complement.
TATCAGATTCTTTATATTTCCCAAGATGGGGTGAATTGACCGAAATATTTTCAGGCAGTAGAGAGGTTTTCCAAACATAAAACGCTTGCGCCTGAGTGCAAATAGTGCTCGCTGAGAAACAACTTGAAATATTAGAGACAATGGTCAGTGTTTCCCCTCGAGTGAATAAATTAGGGTATATCGGTTGTTGCATACTGGCCGTGAGGTGATAGAGATCTGTGCTTAGGGAAAGATCACTTGACTGGAAGACCTAATCGGATGAGCTAACATCTGATGCGGTTATGTTGAGAGGCGCGTGATACATATGAACCATCAATTTGAGGAACCCTAGTTGGACTTTTTTGAGGGGTCTCATCAGGATCGTAATAAATTGAGGTAACAGCAAGCAGAAGTTGAATTGCTTTGATTTCCTGATGGGTCCTTGAATCTTCACAATGCGTATCATCAAATTTCGGAGGCTTCATATGGTCGACAAATAGATACGAATGACACTCCTCAGACGCATGAGTGAATATTTTTTTAGATAACCAGTGATCACTGGATCCATCGATTTTATCAAGCTGGGTACCTAGCACGTTAGGCTCCCCAGGAGTTGACAATTGGGATGGATCAATAAAAGAGATATCTTGAGGTTTCCAAGATAGGAAGTCACCCCTTTGGTTGTTTAAATATTTCGGATGAAAAAGATTAGATTCACTAATTTTGTAACATGATTGTGGAACACCACCCGCGTGCTTTTGATTGTCACCAATACCAGTACAATAAAATTTTGAATGACTTGAAGAAATTACTGGTGCGGCAGGCTCATGAAATAAATCAGAGAATAATGGATGAAATGATTCAGATGTGGAGGTATCAACTGTGCAAGGACTTTCATCTCGCACATCGGTGTCATCCGGAGTTAACAATGGTCTTGCATGCCTAGGACGGTCCAATGATTTTGTAAAGTCAACTTTATCCGGGACAAGAGTCAAATTATTATTATCATGTGAATAAGATTTAGGACTGTGTCCAGGGAAACATTTAGTGGACTCGAGATAGGTCTCATGAACCAGGAGAGATAATGGGCCACTATAGTTTTCAAGCTCTGATTTGACACGGTGCGTGAAAGATTCAGAGGTGGCACAACAGGTTTTATCTTCTTGCACACATCTATCATTGCTCAGAAATTTTGAGGTCACAACTCCACTACATGGCAACCCAGGAGGATGAACAAGAATATCACAAATAGTAATATTCTCTTTGGAGGCTTGAATGTTGTCTGGACTCGGGGAGATGGACAAGGAAACATTAGGGACAAAGTCTGAACAGCTGGTAGCCTGTAGGTCGTCATAGGGAACACTAGGATCAGGCTTGGTTGCTAATTGAAATTGTTCAAGGGAAACGAAAATCACATACCTGAACTGTTCACTTAAAAATTTCCAATCAACATTCTTTTCAGGGAACTCAAAACAATAATTAACAAATCTGATAGAGAATTCATCTAGAGGTTCCCGAGGTTCCATTCTGATGTCATTTAACTTTATTAACACATTTTGAAATTTGTACCTGTGAAAATATTGTTGTAATTCACCGACGAGCTGCTCGTACGAATGGATAGTAGCTTCTGACAATGTGCGGCACCATTGCTTAACGCGACCATCGAGAGTGAGGGAGAAAAGTACACAAGTCAACCCTTCATTTTCAATTTCGTAGCACTCACAAAAGTCACAAAAATCTAAAAGGTGTTTGGTTATGGAAACTCGATTTTCGCCATCGAATTTTAACTGGGACAAGTGATACATAAGTTCATCGGGGATTGAGCATCGAGGCTCATATAAATCTGAAAAACATCTCGAGATAATGATTTGGGGACGAGCCATTATAGATATGATATTAACTGCAGGCTCTAAGGTCTCAGCTTGTCATCAGGCCCTCCTTCTAGTGCCAATTCTGTTGACAGGAAAATCTGTCCCGCCAACAGCAAGGGATCTTCTTGGTAAAAGTTCCCAACTAGACTCTAAACCGTTTCGAATAGGGATCCCATCCGGGGTGTGGGTCCAGCTACCGCTTAATTCTCCTTTCCTTGGGTCTTAGTAGGACTCTATAAACCTGCGGACACACGCTTCTTCAGATGATACAAGACACATGATTGATGAATTAAATGAACATATAACACTATGCATAGCAAGCTGAATTATAAATCATGGGGCCAAAGGAAATGTTGTCAATAGCATATCATTAGGTTCATGCTTGTACGATGTTCTAACCACAGAAGAAACAATTCTTTATGGCAGAATACACTTCACTTCCTTAAATGGTTTTGGTGATAATATAAATGTCAGTAAACAAAGTTATTAACATTCATTGAGAAAGTGAAATAAACTTAGCATCATCAACACATGTTTAGAAAACTATAATGCATAAATGATGCAATTGGAGACACAGTTTCATTAATCAAAAGATGTTAGAAACTGAAAACAGAATACTCATAGTGTTCACACATTGACCAACATCAGATCCAAAAATGGAGTTAACAAATGCTTGTATTCATACTCAAAAATGTGTAGTCCTTCTATACAATGCTCTCTATCTCTTTGAGTCCCAAACAAAAGGTCTTTTAAAATTTCTTGAAGGAGGTATTTATAACACAAGACTTGCCCTTTGGGCTTCTGACTTTCCAACTTCTGGACCGTTGGGCTGCCCTGTGACCTGGTGGATTCTGCGACCTGTGACCTGGTGGATCCTGCGACCTGTGACCTGACGGATTCTGCGACCTTAGGCAAATATGCGACCTACGACCTTGGGCAGATATGTGACCTATGACCTTGGGCAGATATGCGACCTGCAACCTGTGGCAATCCACCACTTGCGACCTTTGGCCATATCCCCTATGTATTTCTCTTTCGAAGATATCAGAACCTTGCTCTCCGAAGGACAGCCTTAGCTCTCACCACCTAAACAAGCAACTTCTATCTGTTGGTGATGCCATTTTCTTGCTAAGGGAATCTCCATGAGTCGATAAGTGGTAGGGTGATGTTTTCATTTTGAACGAGATCCTGGGTATCTGTATAACGAGGGTTTCTTTGTTGGCTTGAATCTAGGTTGTGCAACTTTTGGGGAAGTGAGGGATTATTTTTCTGGTCATCATAATAATTTCCTCATATTACCTGCATAGGAAACATTAAATTTAGCCATGTATAACACATTAAATTAGCCACCTATATATATATATATATATATATATATATATATATATATATATATTGAGGCAACATAAAATTGCATATGCATAAAGGGAACATCGAAAATAAAATTAGGGGGTTTTAACAACTATCCGGGACCCCTGCTGAGTCCTGCTTTGTAAGAAATATATGATCAGTTTGTGCATATCCACTATAAGCTTGTTTACAGGCACGAAGAAAGAACTTGAGATGTCAATCGTTGTCCATCATTTAGCAGGCATGTAGGGTTAACTTCTTACTTCACGTTTGCTCCCAATGGAGATAATGTTGAAACCAAAGAAACTCCCATGTGTTGCTAAGTGCTGGGATGGGCTACGATTTGAGACTCCAACAAAGAATTGCGAGGCTGCAACCTAACGAGGATTTTGGCTATAATTCAGAAATAATGGATTTTTTCTGAAAGGGGACATGGCCGAGCCAATCTAAAAATTAAAGGGGCAATATGCTGGGGCTTGTGCTATGTATTTGTCATGTATTTAACGCATCGTAGCCAAACAATTTTTCAAAGCCGCTTGTGAAACACCGAAAGAAATTTTCCAATGTCATTCAAACACAAGTAGCTCCTTCAACACAAGGTTTACAAAATCTTACAGTCATCTGTTCCTTTATATCCCTTCTTGGCAGGCGCAAATTTTGTATGAGGTCGCAACCGTGGCGTGGGGGTCGCGTAGTCGGAGAGTCGCGTCGGGCGTGAATTCCTTCGGGGTGCGACTCTACGACTTGGCGACTTGGGAGAGGTCGCAAAGTTGAAAATGACGTTGAGTCGCATTCTCTGAGTCTTTAGAAGAGTTGCGACTACGCGACCAAGGCGAGGCTGCGACTTAGTGAGAGGTCGCAGGGTCGCATGTGACGGTCGAGTCGCATTCTTCGAGTCTTGAGGAGAGTTGCGCCTATGCGACCCAAGATGGGCTGCGACTTGGTGAGAGGTCGCAGGGTCGCATGTGACGGTCGAGTCGCATTCTTCGAGTCTTGAGGAGAGTTGTGCCTATGCGACCCAAGATGGGCTGCGACTTGGTGAGAGGTCGCAGGGTCACATGTTACTATTGCAACAGACTTGCGACCGCATGGCTTAATCACCCACTGCCTCCTTGTTGAACCGTGGTGAGGAATTCATCTTCCTCTGGGCACGATTTCCCTATCTACAATGTTGAAATTAGGATGGATGAGATGCCACGATATAAGCGTAACAATTAAGGCGGACCAGTGTCTTGTGTGACGCAGAGGGTAAAAAACTTTCCTTCAATGTGTGATCATTTATCTTCACATTTCACCATGGTATCTCCTCGTCCAGTGACCTGTGACAGACATACCATGATTTTCTTCACCTCTTATCGACTGCAAAAAAAAAAAAAAAAATTGTTTTCTTAGTACGTTCGACCTGTTATTTTGAGCTTTGTCCTGATGCTAAAATGCAATGTTCAATCCATCTTCAAAACAATCTCATGCATATTAATCGTGTGAAAAACCTTACTTCATAATATGTATTAAGGGAGGCATGACGAAGCCACCATACGTTGCTTTCTTCTTGCAGAACAGATGTTTCGTATTCGACGTCGTGATCCTTTTGAAGTGCGCCTATCTTTGCGGTGGCAACCAATATGGATCATGGGGTTTTTATATGCGCATGTGGTAAACCTTCAAAAGCATTAACCCTCTGCCCTTCTCGAACTTCCACCACACCACGCGTTAAATATTAGCCACACGTCGAAGAGCAGGTTATTGCGCTGAACTCAAGACTCCTTCGAAGAATCGTAAAGTCAAAAGGATAATTAAACCTTCATGAAATATCTCCAAGGAACCTTCGCACATTTTCAACTTGCGGGTCTACACACATCTATTTGAGCCTGATTTCGCATTTGTGAGGTCATAAACTGAAAATATGATATGACACCTTCCAAAGGAAAACATGAGAGGATGATAAATTTATCCTTTTGATTAACCGCACTAAACTTGATATACGTTTTCACGCTATAAAATACTTGATTATTCTGTCATTTTCATTCACTTGCTTCTGGACCAGATCATGCTTGTTTTGACAGCTCAGCAAGAAAACAACCTTGAATGAGATTGTCTTTCTTTAGGGGAATCTTCTAAGTCTACTTTGTCCACATGGGTTAAACTTCCGACTAGACATATCAGATTGGTGAGATGTATTCTTTTCTGCATGTACATCCAGGAGATCAACATTGTGCTAGTACCTTGTAGGATTTTCAAAAACTTCCTTTAAGGTGAGATATTTTCCATCTCGGAATATAACTAGCTCGTCTGATTCCTACTTTTAACAATACTACTCACTTGCTCCTCTCCCTCACCTGTTGGCGCATCCTCTTCATCTGCCTTAACGAGGTCTTCAACAGTAGCCTTAAGCCTCATCCCCACATGGGTAGCGGGGCATGTGGATGAAAGTGTCCTGCTTCGCAGCTGTGGCCTTGTTGTTTAGCTTCAGTGCATTTCCCTTGGTGTGGTGATGACATTGATGAGTATATCATCCGTGGGATTGACCTATATGAAACATTATAACATTAATTAGTTCACAGTTTCCCTATAGAGAATGGTGCCCTTAAATAATTTACTTGAGCTTGGTGACATATCCAAACAGAATGCCTAAATGAGCCATGATGGAAAGGCTTCTAATGAATATACTTAATGCATAGAGAAGTCTCCATTCGAGTGTATGCATGATGATCCTCCCACACACGGCGTGGCTGCGGTGAAAGAATCTCGTCATGATGGTGAGAAGGTTCAATGACTACAGGCCAGGTCAAAAACCTTAATGGCTAAGCGAGCAGGGGGACCCAAAATTTTAAATATACCCAAAATTTTTTGGATATGTTGTTGATCAGGAGCTCAGGACCAAGTGTCGTAAAATGGTCAAAAATGAAGGTGCTTAGAACTAGTTTGAACCTGAACGACCGGATAGAGCTCGTCTTCCTGATTCCGGCGCCGTGAACGGTTCGAAAAACGGTCGCCGTATGCAGAAGTTATTCAAGTTTGAAGATTTCTCAATTTTCATAAAAAAATGCCAAATTTGCCTTTGTGGAAAATTTTATTAAAAAAAAAATATTCCACAGAATATTCTGGGAATATTCCGCAGAATATTCTGGGGAATATTCCTTGGCAGCCAATCAGGAGGCGCCACGTGGCTAGCCCGGAGGCCGCCACGTGGGCCCCAAAGGTGGAATGAAATGCGTTTTAAAATTTTTATGTCGCGGGCCGGATTCGAACCAGCGACCTGATGCATATTAACCACACGACTTCACCAACAGGCCACACGTTTGATTCTTGACATATGGGCGGCACAAATGTTATTTATTGTGTGTATTTGTTTGGGCGGGGCCCGAAAGGGGGCCAGCCCCTAAGGGCCAGCCCCCTTCCCATGTAACCTCCGGCGCGGCAACCAGTACCCAAACGGCTCGGCGCGTATTTGAACGTGGATTTAAAACTTTGGTTATATTGTTATATGGGGTTTTTAATATAACACGTTTATATTTATTACAAACCATTTGTCATAACCGTTCAACATCCGCCGAACATGTGAACGCGGTTTGTTTTATAACCATAATATTTATTGCCCAATGTTAACTGCGGATAAGTTTGGCGGCCTCCGCCCTTTTTGGCGCTAGTTGCTTATTTGGTGGCGTAAACTGCAGTCTCTCCACATTTAGTGGAGGTTGTTTAGGTGAAACTGGCAGTTCAGTAAATATGCCATAACTTCTGCTAGGAGAGGTCTTTGAAGACGAATTTTTTTTTTATTTTGGGTCTCTTCGACCTTCTGAAGCCTTTTGCACAGGTTTCACAGCCATCTGAGGCCGTTTGCAGGTGATTTTTCTTCGTGGAAGTTCCAGGAGCCACTAGGGCCAAATCAGTTTGGGAGCTGCATTGGGAATTGTGCAGCCATTGAATGTGGAACGAAGGTCATTCCTGAAGTTTTTCAGCATTCTGAATCCATTTCTACAGCTCGTTTTTCCTTTTGAGACATTCTTCTCACTGTTTAGCTTCAGGGAAGCTTTCAGGGCCACCAGGGCCATTTCAGTGCTGGAGCTGTTTGGGGACTATGTTCTTCCATTTTTGGTGATTCAAAAGTCTATTTCTGATATTTTCGACCTTCTGATTCTAATGGAAGAGGTTTCAGAACCAATTGAGGTTATCTTCACCTCGAAATTCTCCATGCAAGTCTAAAGGGCCACCAAGGACAATTGGGAAAAGTACTGTAACAGGTACAATTTCACTGTTTAGTGTTTGGGAAATAGCATGTTTAGCTAATTCCTATCTTCTGATTCTGTATTTACAGTCAGATCTGTCTTTCGAGACATTCTTATTCTTGTATTAGCCTTTGTAGCATTTTTAATACAAGAGGACAAGCCTAGTTTGAGAGGCTTGGTCCAGCAGATGTAGCCCAGAGGAGGGGGTGAACTGCTTTATAATTTTGATGTCTTTATTTGCTGAAGATGATATGCTAAACAAAACTGATATAAATTGTTAAACAGAAAATATACATAACTTGCATACACACATAATCACCTTCTCAGCTGCAGAAAGTTATTTGTCTTATTCCGCAAGACATCAAACTTCAAGTATGTGTATGTCAAAGACTTCTAAGTGTTACTTCATTATTTCTTTAGGCAGAGCCTGTAGAGGGCCAGGTAGCCTCTGGAACTCATCCTCTCTTTAGAGGTGACATGTCCGGTGAATGCCCCTACAGTCTATCTCTGTATAAGAAATAAGAAGTTTTCACAATTTCAGAGGTCACTTGGAGTGTATAGCTCAATTTGAAATTTTGGGAAATGGATACCTTGCACCCTTAAACAAGTACATTCCATTTTCAGATCAGTTGTAGTGGCTACAACACCTCCCCAATGTTTGGCTTCAACATTATTTCACATCCAAGTGTGTTGTACTGCATTTTCCCATTTTGATTAAAAATACATACACTAAGCCAACACCTCTCTACTGAAATTATTTGGTCACACATGTTCAATGGAGTAATGTGCATCATTATTCTATATTCTATCAAAGGTTCCCCTAAGGGAAAAGCAATTATCTACTTCATCATAAGTGATTATGCTCTCAACATTTTTTACAAGACTCTTCTTGTATACCAATGTAACCATCGATATAGTAGTCATGATCATGAACATGGGACATGCCTACTTCATTTGTAAAATGTATTTATTTCTTATTGGAAGTGGAATTATTTATCTCTGTTTTAGGATTATTTTTCTCTCTCAGATAAGGATATCTCTTGCAAGAAGTAGCAAGACTCACAATCAAGAAAAATATGATGTATTTTGGCTATATATTTTATCCTAACATCATACATCAGGGGGGAATTATTATCATTAAAGAAAATATCAAGAAAATGCACCATTCAAGGCTATAAAATATAAAAAATTCAAGAGAATAAAATATTCCTACGACTAATACTCACACTGAAAAGAAAATGATTACTACCACAAATCATGATTTAATTAATTTATGCAAATTTATTCTTATGAATTTTCACTTATCTACATGACTAATTATTTGAAAACCATGCAGGTCCATAATAAATGACATTAAAAGTATCAGGGATGCAACAAATCATGTATATTTTATGCCAATGTGTCATTACCAAGTGTAGTCATCTTGCCTTGAGTCTATACACACTAGAGGGGAGTACAATGTTGAAGACTGTAACTAGTTTCGGTCTTCATAAATTGTCTTTGAATCAATATTTATTGTACTTGCAAAAATAATAAAGGAAATAAATTTATATTATTATTAAATGACTTACTAAAGCATGGGTTTCATTCTTAGGTCATATTATTTTAGGTCAAACTCCCCATTGTGGACTTCTAGGTTTTATTCTGATTTTGTAGAGTCATTCCATATTTAAATTGACCCATGATGGGCTTTTGAATCATGTAATTAGGTCAAGTATTCAGTAAAATATGATTTATGGAGCCTCCACATCAAGTCAACCTTCAAATGATCAATTTGACCTCAAGTTGAGAACTTTAAACTCATCAGAAGCCAAAAATATTGGAAGATAGAATTCATTTGGAGACATCTCTCTCACACACAAAAATTCAATATCTACTACTGCATCAAGAAAAATTGTTAAGTGAAGGAAGGGGTAAAAATAAGTGCAGTTTTGGACAAGCTAAAGGATTGGAAGAAAATAAAAATTTTGGTGTTACTCTCTCTCTCCCTCACGTGCTATAGTTTGGAAGATCGAAGTCTCTTATTATTTTGTTGCTTCAGTTGTTGACAATTGTTGCATGTTGTTTCTTCCAAGAGAATAATAGGTAGAAGTTGATTTGGTTGGGTGTTGTTGCCTTGAGAAGTTCTATTGGGTCACAATCGAACTCCTAGAAGAAATATCGAATTATTTCCTCCAAGATCAGTGTTCTAGAAGCAAGGTTGAAGGAAAGCCTACATATTTTTGTTGTTGCTGCCAGATTGAAGTAGGATCAAAAGGAAGGATGAATTGGTGTGGAGGAAGTTCGAGTCAAGGTCTAGAGTCTCAAGATTATTATTGAAGGAAAAATTATTGACTAGGTTTTCCCCTAAAGTGGGGTTTTTCCTTGATTGTTGGCCTATATCTGGTTTCCTTAATCTATGTGTTTATGCTTTGATATTTTCTTGATGAACTAAAAATAAAGAAGATAAGAAGAACATAATAAGAACTACATAATATCACAAGTAAATAATCAAGATCAAGAGAATATTTCTTCCTTTCTGATTCTCTAACATAGTTTCAAAGCTTTGGTGAAGGAAGAAGAAAAATCCAGTCTCAAGGATTTGATCAAGGAGACATAAGAAGTTCATTAGAGGAAACTCTTTAAGGAAAGAAGTCTTCACTACATACAAGATGTCTAACACTATCAAGGGAGAGAACCAGCTTGAAGGAGCTTCAAACTTTAGATCTTGGAAAAAAAGGATTGATATCATCCTAGAAAAGAAAAAGGTCTTGGATTTGGTAAAGGTAAAAGTGAAGAAGCCCTAGAAGAACCAAGTGATGCAGATAAAGTGAAATTCAAAGATATTGGAAAAGTGGCAAGCTTGAAAAATAAACTAAGGACTACTAAGATGACCAAGAGGATATTGTGGGGACTTTCTTTGCAAATATAAAAATAATAAGAGGTTACCTTCTTGCCATTGATGAGATGGTGACATATAAAAACTTGTGATTACATCCCTACTATGAATTTCACCTACTTGGAGTGCATTTTCTTCAGGTCTCAAAAACTAGAAAGAATCTCCCACATTTAAGAAAATATGGACAATCTACAATCAAGAAGAGTTAAGAATATCAATGGTAGCCAACAATGAAGAAGTCTTAAATTATTACGTTTCTTATCACAAGGGAAACTTCAAGAAGAAAGGGCCAAGGAGGAAGGTTGATATGTCCAATATTGAATGTTATCATTGTCACAAAATGGGTCATTATAGAAGTGAGTGTCCCGATAATCCTAGAAACATGAAAAGAGATAGAGGTCATGCAAATGTGGCTAAAAAAGTATCCTCTCCCAAGAGAACAAAGCTCTAAGAGAATGACATAAGGGACTTACATTACTAAGCCCCTTGTTCCTAACTTTAGATATTTCAGTTGTTTATTTTATGTTTAGTTATAAGTTTAACATATTTTTGGAAAGACATTTTCTTCTTTTATAAGTTTTTAGGTATACATCAAAGCTTTGGATACATCCCACAACAACTCCTCATGATAAGTATCTCATTCCCTCTTTATTTATTTTTCATATACTTATTTAAATTTTTTATTATATTAAATATTAATCACCTTTCTACCTCTATTTCCTTGTTTAGGAATGAACCTGTTGAATGCTCAAGAATCATGGAGAAGGTCTCAAGGATTAAGAAAGAAATCCTCACAAGACAAAGAATTGGAATCAAAATGGTTTGTTAAAAGAATCAAAGTTATGTATTAGATTATAAAGTCTTTTTATTCTCTTTATATCCATTTTACATTACTAAGTGTTGTTGTGTCTAGCTCTCCTGAATCTTAAAAGATTCTTGTTTGGGATGATTCATCTTATGATGAATCTACCACCTTATACATATTTTATTTCATAAAAATGAACCCTAAGAGGTTCTTTGGAAAACCGTAACGTAAGGGTATGTTGATAATGTGTGAAACCCTAAATCTACTTAGGGTTATTAAAGAACAAATTTCTATCCTAGTTTATATATTGATGATGTCATGTTTGGGACTTTGATATGATCATGAAAGCTCTAATTTATTAGGGTTGAAATTATGTTGTTCTAATATCGAACCTTTCAATTTTTGATATAATAAGGGTTTTCTTTTAAATGAACTGAAACCCTAGGTTTTTGTTAGGTCTATAAGCAAAATCCTTGTTATGAAAAGTCTTAGGAATGAAACTCTAAGTATATTTTCTTTGATTGAATCCCTAGCTTAGTCTAGGTTGATATATGTCTAATGTATTAAATATTTTCTGACATACGATATGCTTATGCATGATGGTAATCTCCTAGATATGTGTGTTTACCAAATCTATAATGATCATAAGTCCTAGGGTTTGAAAGCAAGCCCTAGTAAAAAATTGGAAGTTCTAGGATGATGATTGAAAAATCTAGGGTTTTACATCTAAGCCCTAGTAATGATGAAAATTATCTAGTATGTGTATTTATCTAAATATATATAATATTTGTTGAGAAATTATAGATGGAAAATATAAGGTTTACATCAAACCCTATTAGAATTTGTTTGTGATGTATTTGTTTTGATTGAATGAAAACTAGGGTTTACATAAAACCCTAGTGGATAGTATGTCATATGGCATCCGAAAGTTATTAGATACCTTTATTTATTTATTTTGACTTATTTCTAGGGATCACTATATGACAGAACTAATGATTTTTCATCTTAATTAAATTTTTGATGTGATTTAGAGTTTGTATCAAACCTAGGCTAGAAGTTGAATTATTGAAGTGTAGTCTCTTGTTGAGATGTAAAGTCTAAATAATTCCGCTACTATAATTTTTTGATATGGGTAACTTCATGCTTTTATAGAATTGGTTATACTTGGTATCTAAGTTGTGAAGGTACATCATATTGGTGAAGACGATTGTAAGAGAAGTTAATATGATGAGAATAAGGGAATCCATGAGAGATTCTCCGTACACCGAAGGAAGAATTTAATCTCCCTACATTAAGAGGGAGCCTTGATAGAATAAAATCTCCATAGTTAAGAGGGAGGGCACAACATAATTCTTGTTTGGAGAATATATTTTGGAAAAGATGTTGCTACATGAAAAGTAGGAAAAGGAATCTTCTCTCAAATATTCAGTTGATAGTCCTACAGAGATTGGTTTAAGGGAAACATCGAAACTCTGAAGGTTTTCTTTGATTATTCATTTGAATGTGTATTGTTGACTAGGTTTTGTTTGTACAGGTGAATCTCTCGAAGTTTTTTTGATAGCATACTAATAAATTTGAATGGGAGAGATTGGTTATACTTAATCTGTTGGACCAAGGGTGTTAAGGCTTTGTGAGTCAAACATTTCTTGGAAAGACATCGAGCCAACACTTTGTTTTGATGTCTAGTAAGAAGGGTGGCATCGGGTGGATGTGCACCTAGTTCCCTGATTTGATGGTTAGTAAGTAAGCCTGATGGTACCTATAGAGGCTGAAAGCTTTAGTCCATCTTAGTCCCACTTGGATAGATTTTCTTGGTTAGGAATCTAGTCCATGGCATTGCGGTGCCTAAAGTGTTGAGTGACCAAAGGATATATTTCCCTGGTCAGGAATCTAGCCCATGGCATTGAGATGCCTAAAAATTCTTCATAGTTCACATATTTGATATCATCCTTGTATTGGTGTATTATGAATACCTCCCTAGTTAAGAGGGAGTGTTGAATATTGTAACTAGGTTCAGTCTTCATAAATTGTACTTGAATCAATATGTATTGTACTTGTCAAAATAACAAAGAAAATAATTTTATATTATTGTTAAATGACTTATTAAAGCATGGGTTTCATGCTTGGGTCATATTATTTTAGGTCAAAGTACCCATTTTAGACTTCTAGGTTTTTTCCAGAGTTTATAGAGTCATTACAGATTTAAATTGACCCATACTTGGCTTTTGAATCATGTAATTAGGTCAAGTATTGATTCAAATATTATTTATGGAGCCTCCACATCAAGTCAACCTTCAAATGATCAATTCGGCCTCAATCAAGAAATACAAACTCATCAAAAGCCTATAAATACATGAAGATAAAATTCATTTGAATACATATCTCTCACACATAGAAATTCGATATCTACTACTACATCAGGAAAAAGTGCGAAGTGAAGGAAGGGGTCAAAATAAGTACGGTTTTGGAAAAGCTAAAGGATTGGAAAAAAATCAAAATTTTGGTGTTACTCTCTCTCTCTCTCACGTACTCTAGTTTGGAAGATAAAAATATCTTATTATTTTTCTTCTTGAGTTGCTTCTAGTTGCTGCATGTTGTTGTTTCCAAGAGAAGAATAGGTCGAAGTTGATTTGGTTGGGTGTTGCTTCCTTGAGAAGTTGTATTGGGTCAAAATAGAACTCCTAGAAGCAAGATCAAAGTCTTTCCTCCAAGATCGAATATCCAAAAGCAAGGTCAAACTTCCAAGGTTAAAGGAAGTGTTGCATATTGTTGTTGTTGTTTTTGTTGCTACCATATTGAATTCGGATCAAAAGAAAGGTTGAATTGGTGTTGAGGAAGTCTGAGTCAAGGTCTAGAGTCTCAATATTACTATTGAAGGAAGACTTACTGACGGGTTTTTCCCCTAGAGTGGGGTTTTTCCCTGGATGTTGGCCTATATGTAGTGTCTTTGATCTATGTGTTTTTGTTGTGATATTTGCTTGATGAGCTAAAAATAAATAAGATAAGAATAACTTAATAAGAACTAAATAATATCACAAGTAAATAATCAATATCAAGAGAATATTTATGCCTTTCTGATCGTATAACATACAAGAGCCACCAAAGGACTCCTCATGTTCCCTCTCAAGCATGGTAATACCAAAATCAATCTCAAAGCCATAAATATACTTATATAGATACAACCACACAATTTGGATATAAAAACACATCCATGTGAACCAATTCAACAAGGGAGAATTTCCTAACATATTTATGCTACCAAATTTTCGTATGAATTTTTAGCATTTCTTTGTGTTCTTGGATCTCACCATTATATAGTTTTCAAAAGATTCTTTGGGAGATACTATACCTACAAATAAGGATAAATAATGACCCTCCTTTATGACATCAAGGGTATATTTCACAAAATCTTACTTTATTGTGTCTGGGATAACTTCGTTTTCATCTTTTCATCAATAAATAAAGATTTTATTGCTTCCCAATTTGTTTCTTCATGTGGTCCTTCCTTTTTTGACATTGTAACTTGTTCATTACATGTTTGTAATTAATTACATTTTTTATGCTTTGGTTTTTCTCACATTCAAATAATTTCTATACGTCTATGTAGGGAACAACACATTATGTAGAATCATATTTTGGGACACAATTTCTCCAAAAACCACAAAGCATTCATCATGAGAAAAATTCATCACCTGTTATCACAAGATAAATCCATCAAAACCTATCATAATTGTAGCCTCTCATCTCAAGCAACCTGGGGTATTACACCCAACAACCTAAATTAGGTCAAGTACCTCTTCCAAGTAATCTCTAACTATAATGATCTCAACCACAACAAGCTCTAATACCATGTCGGAATTTATGCACTCCTTGGTTTTTAATGCAAAAAAAAAAATTTGCCTCTTTGACTAGAGGTTACCTACATATTAACTCATCAAATTTTCAATGTTATGGATGTTATGAAATATAATATAAATCAACAATTGAAAGAGTGAAATATTTCACTTTCTAACAACCCACTCTTCTAGGAAATCTAAGGAAAAAAAATATTGAACAACATAGATAAATTGTATCCCTTTAGGTCCACTTGTTGAATATTAACCATATTTGAAAACTCAATTTTACAGTAATTATAACGACAATAAAATAGAAAAATATGGAAACGACAAAACAACCCTAAGTCTCTTCACTTATGACTGTAAAATCACTCAACAAATTGTCATTTTATTATGTTGAATAAAAAAAAACATGTATAGTTGTAAATAACAAAACATGAACAACATATATAGTTTAAAATAAGATTCAAAAATTTCATAAGTTTTGGACAAATAAAAACTTCATTAATATAATCAAGTTGAATTTCATGTACATACCATAGCCTTATCTCAAGGCTAGTACAACCCACTAGATTTGCAAAACCCTAGATAGGGAAAAAATGAAAACCCTTGCTCAACCTAGAGCTCCAACATGCAAGAATCACTCAAAAAGCCCCTCTAAGGAAACATTTCATAATATATTCTTCCTCTCCATCAAATATACCCTAGGTTTTTATTACAAATTTATAAACTCAAATATCCAAGGGATAAACCCTAACCCTAGACTTCAAGTTTTTCCAAGATACTGCAAGAATACCATGAAACCTTGGTGACTCCGAGAGAGAGAGAGAGAGATAAGTACCAAGAGGGAAATATAATTTATCATCACTAACATATACTTAAGAAGGGTAAACACTAGTATCTCACAAGGATCAAGATATACATTGGGATTTCCTCTCTAGACTTCATACCTACTCCTATATTTTTCTCATGAGCCCTAATGAATTCCTCCGAGGAGATGAGTGCAAAGAAGTGAGTACAATAATGATGATTGAGAATAAATATCTCCTCCAAAATGTATGATAATTAAGGAAGGTATTTAATACAATATGGGATCAATTCATTACAAAAAACCTACAATTAGCACAGGTAAACCAACAAAAGTGAATATCTTCACTCCAAAATACATGTGCCATGATCCAAGGTGATTTCATACACAATGATGGATCCAAAATTATTTAGCTACACAATGTAGGTCCACACCTCTACAACACAATTCTCCATGGACTCCATTGATCCTTCTAAGAAATGTACACCACTAGGTCAGCTAGCCTTTGTAAGAACAATGTCAAAATCTAAGCATCCCAAAGCAAACTCCAAGCCCCCAAACAATATCCAAGCAACCCCATGATATGTATATCGATGTATTCATCCAATATGCACAAAAATCCTCCTCCCAAGTAGTTTTTCTCCAAAAAATAAAGCTCTCCATGTGGCCACAATGAATGATGTCCAAAATTTTCATAAGATAACTCCAACACTTATGAGAAGAATAATAGGCCAACACCTATCTAAGGTTAAAAAATTGCTAAGAAAGTTCTACTCCCCATGAAAATAAATCATGAACCATCTCCCATGCACTAATACATCTCAAATCATCCAAGGACTAAAAATACACCATGCTCCCCAAAGCTCATGAAGCACATGGTGTAAACACTTTCAAAGTAAAAAAAGGTCCACATGTGATCAAATTCCTCTATAAGTAAAACATTCAAGGTCCAAGGTGAAGATATCTAGCAAGAAAGGATACATGTCATGAACACTCTTAGGAAGGTATAACACTCCCACCTCCATAATCCTGCAAACCTTCAATGCTCCTCCTAACTCATGTGCTCTTTTGAGTCCACCCACCTACATGATAACTTCCCAAACCCAAGCATTCAAAAATCAAGCACAAGTGCCCATTCAAGTAACTAAGTTTTCCCATGCCATATATATCATAATACACTCCTCAAAATCAAGGCATATTCTCAAGAAACCAACTAAAATCCATGCAACCATCATGAAGTCACTGAACTCCATAGATCTCCAATTCTATAGAGAAGAAAGCCGCATAAGCCCTAATATAAGTCCTGTCATTCAATGAGTAATCCACATAACATGTATTTCCATCGTTTCAAAACCAAGTAACATCCATACAACATCCACCTCACATCACATGAATTTCCCTTGAACATGGTGTAAACACTTTCGTAGTAACCTGAAACATTAACAATCCCTCTTTATAATGAAAGTGTTTTCACAATAACTTATCTTATGACTCTATAACTCAACCAATGTTTTCATATTCAACTCTAAACTTGATATAGTCTCAAAATAAACCACTAAACCTGAGAAGAAACTACCCCAAATGAATCACACTCCTCCATCAAGGCAACATGTGATCTGTCAAATGTGGTGGATATTCCAGTAGACAGTTCATCATAACTGATCAAATAAAATAAACCAAAATCTATATTATGAACATTAAATACATGTAAATTCCATATTTGTTAATATTATTTTTTCTTATGCATGAAATATATAAAATGTGAAAATGAATAAAAAAAAATACAATAACACACCTGATGGGCCTTTCAATCAATTTTAATCATCTTAATGAGAAATTGATCAGCTATGCATTTAAATTGTGAATATAGTGTTTGTTTAGAACTTGTGAACTCTCGTGCACAATCTATGTTAGTGTAATATGTTATTTTTCATGAATTTGTAATATAATGGTTGTCAGATTTCAAGATATAGATGTTTTCACAAGTCATCAATCTAGGAAATCATACCAAACTTGCAAGAAATAAAGAACACTTGCAAGAAAGTAAATTGTAGGAAAATTAAATCATACTTGCAAAAAAGGAAACATGCCAATTAATAAGAGTGACATGTTCTATTATAATGATGTTCTTGGATGCAAATAGGTAGTGGAACATGCCTAGGATGCATGTATGATGAGAAAGCAACCTAGGAACAATATTCAAACATGACAGAAATTTCAATCACAAGCTATTGATGAAAACAATTAAAAGTAAGCTATAGGTGAGTTGCAGCAATTGTTGGATTGATCAAAAACAAGAAATTTTGCTAGACAAATATAAGTCCTATGATCAGTGCCTATAATGAAATAATCTATAGTTGTAGTAGGAAGTAAGTAATCTAATTATACTAGTAACAAATATCAAAATTGTAGCAAAAGGAAATTAATTGTGTTAAAGAAAAGGAAACTACGAGTTGCAACAAAAGGAAATTAATTGAATTACAATGAAATGTAAATCAAGTAGTGGCAATATAAACTAGTTGTAATTTAAATAGAATGGTAAATACTAAGCTACTTTCTAATGGTACCTAGTAGTACTAGGATAAGGAGGGGGGCCTACCTCCATAAACAAGGCACTAGAAAACCTACAATCACATGATAACAAGACAAGCATCAAATGAAAGGAACAAAAGAGTCGTTCTATTACAATAACAATAAATCATATAATATTCAACAATAATTTATCTCTTTCTTCTCCTTCCTTGGGCTTCAAATGAAGTTGGGTATTTATACAAAGTACTAATTTATAAACTAGGTGATATCTTGGGTAGTTATTTTAAGTGAATCATACTGCACATCCTGTTACAACAATACATCCGGAGTTTGGTATGATTTTGGAAAATTTTAGCTTAGATCAATTGAGCATCATTTGAAATTGAGTTATCCTTCTTGATGGGTCACCCACTGATATAGCATAATTTATCATCCTTATATACTTGATGACTTATGCATTGGCCTTGGGCAACCTTTCCCTTTCAGAATTTGTCAACTTCTTAAAAAACATTATTTTTAATTCCATAGATGACTTTCCCAAAATTCTACGCGTGCAGACATGGGTCCACTCATATCTGACCCGCGTATACAACTTAAAATATTAAAAAATAATAAACTCCCTATTAATTGGGTGGGGTTTACGGGTTTTACCTGAGAACCACCTATATCAGGTCGTGACCAAACTGCTTCCCAACTGAAAATTTGATTTGAGGAAGTATAAATACACCTCATGGGGAAGGCCTAAGGGAGGAGAGAGAATGATATTGATACTATATCTTGCTATATCCCAGATCAATTTTGATTATCCATGTGCCTCCTTCACTTCCCAGGTTCAGGAAACCCTTGTATCCTTGTGATGATCACCCTCCTTATGTGACATCCTTTGTGCACCTCTTATGGAAGAAGATTGTTGAGGCTTGGGTTGGACGAATCCGAAGGATGGTTTTGCTTGGAGCCGTGGCTGATTTCAGTTGATATCTCGACTTTCTATTTACATACATCAATAAAACAATCTTTGTCCCGTTCTTTATGTCATGTTTTTATATGTTTCATATACATGTTAATTATCTTGTAATCGTTATTTCATGAATATTTTATGAGTTTATATGATCTAACATACTAACATTTAGGATCTATATGTTGTACAACTAGTCTCTGTGCTTTGTCTTGAGTCGGTTGCAAGTTTTGAAGCATGAAGAGTAGCAGAGGGTTTGCACCCTGCAGGATCGACCTCAAATATAGGACATACAGGTAAGGTCACCTATCCTTAGTTTTCTAGTTTAAGCATTAGGACTTTTAATTTTAATTCTTCTTGTGATTGTATGTCTACTGCTCTGTTAGGTCCCTCAACCCAGACCTTATGGTAGATTTTCCCACAACAAAATTGGTAGCTCCACTAGGGATTACATCCGTGTAATTCCTATTTCGGGTTGTTTTCTCTGGATTTTGGGTTCCCTAACTGATATGATCACTTTCCTAGTCTTGTTGGTTCTTTTTCCATCCAGGAAAAAGCCTTGATCTTCTGGATCAGGCTTGGATTTTTTGTTTTTCTTTGTTGTCATTTCTATACGCTACTTTTTGTGTACATAGTCATGTATACATATGTTTCTATCCAAAGGAACCCATGTATACGCGAGTTGCTTCGGACACAGTCGCGTATACACGCGTGTTTCACACAATGGATCCGTGTATGGCTAGTAAAATTTGAAATTTTCATTTTTGAGGCCCTGTAAGTCTTTCCTGCATGATTTTTGTCAATCCTATAGAACCTCTTGTATGTCTGGATATTGTTTCTCCTTACTAAGTGTAATTTTCTCTCTTTCTTGTTTGGAAACCTATCCAACCTAGGGTTTTTCATTTCCGGTGAAGTTTCAGTTGTGATTGTTGAAAAAGGACTTCTTTTTGAAGTTCTTGGTTGTCCTGACATTTCGGAATAGTGAGTCTTTGTCAGTTTTCTCATGCCTACCTTGTTCATTGCTTCACTTCTTGGTTTTTGGCTTATTGGATTTCTTGGTTTTATTGTTTCTTGGGATCAACTTTTCTGGTGAATCTTGAAGTTGTCATTCTTGATTTCTTGAAGTCTTTATTTGATGGAAGTTTTATGTTATTGTATCAAGTCTTTTTATTGAGTTAACTACTTCATTCCGCTTATTGAGTCCAGTCATCAAAATGACATAGTTGGCTTATGGAATTTCAAGTTGCTTGTTGGCATATTTTCTTGATTTGAGGCATTTGGTAGTTTTGTGCTTCTCTCAGAGTTTTGTTTCCTCCTTAAAAATTTAAAGGCTCAAAAAAAAAAAATTTCCGTTGCTTTTTCTTTGGTTTTCATTTGATGGTTTTCATCTTTTTTGGTGCAATTTGCTAGTTTCTCATTTTGGTCTGGTTGCTTGGTTTTGAGAGAAGCTTTGTGGTGGGCTTGTCTCTTTCATATCAAGTTTTTTTGGCATTTTTTGTCCAAATAAGTTCGTGTTTGGGCTCTTCTTTGTTTTGTGTCAAAGTGAACATATCATCTTATTGAAAAACTCATTTTCTTCCCTTTGTGAGTAGTCCTATAATTTGCATTTGCATTGGTAGTTTGCATTAGCTGCACCATTAAGAATTGTAGCCTTTTTGATAGATTTTGAGTTTGTGAGTGTGAGACTGAAAAGAAAAGAAAAATTATTTCTTTGTAGTTGTTTCATAGAACCCAAGTAGAAATCTCTTTCATCGAAGAAAAATTTGTGTATCATGTAGCAAGTTTCTATTGATTTCTCTTTTGCGTCAAAACATCATAAGTTTCATTCTCCATCTACCCTTGAATTAAAGATAATAGCCATTAAAATCAAGCGATTAATCTAAAAATGAACTAGAATTTTTTGATTTGTCATTAATATACACCAACTAGTCTAGGTCATAGGGCCTTGGAATAGGTGAGTGGAGAGTTAACTCTCCAAGGCCACTCAAAATTTCAAACATAGAAGTTGATTAGTGAGTGAAATACAGCCTCATTAAGTGGACCGAGAAAGCTCTACCTCTAAAGAGTTAAGCGCAAGTGCTAGTGAAGGAAAAGAAGAGAGATACCCCCTCATCTCTTGAGTCCTTTTTCCGGTGGAAGAAGTTGAGGTAGAATAGATTCTTGAACCTCTAGGTACTCCTTCCTCTCCTCTTCCTGCTAGTTTTCCAGACATTCTTTTGTACATTGGGCCTCTGTCTCAAAGACCAGCTAGCCCCCATATCTTTCATTTTCTTTTGATGGCCACGACTGGGAACAAAACTTTGACTATGAGCACTTCGAGTGTGCATACTCCTCTTTCAGTTGAAGGAGGAGGTACCATTTCTATTTATACTATCACTCCCAGTGTGGAAAATTTTGGCTCTACTTCCATTCCATCTACGAGTGGGGGAACCCAATCATTTGCTTCCTATTCTGGTCCCTTCTCTTTTGGAATGCCATCTAGTGAAATTATTTATGTTTCCTTCACTAGCTCTTCTGTTGTCTCCACACCCATGTCTTCTATGGTGAGTGGGTCAACTTATTTTTAAGGTTTCCCCTTCAAAAGTGGTCATATCCATCATTTGAGCCCTTCCTTAGGATCTTTTCCTTTCTATGCTCAAGGTCAAGGTTTCAATCCTTTTCTTGGAGGCCAAAGCTCTAATGCTTTTCAAGGCTGGAACCCTACTTTTACAGGGTTGGGAACTGAGAATCATTTTTTCTATGGTCAGCAAGGGAATGTACCTTTCTCCTCCATAGGTGTTATTGAGTGTTTCTCTCCATTCGCCAATGCTTGGAACCCTTACCAAGGGGTTTCATCTTCATTCAACACTTCAATTGGGGGAAATATCCCTATTTGTGGTAATCCTACGATGGGAGGGGGTCCTACTCTAAATGCTACTGGGCCACAAGGTTTCTCTTATGGCTCAGCTTTTTTTACGAAAAATCCATGGCAACCTGGTGCCTCTGTAAATCCAGGGTATTATTTTCAGAATGTTGGGAATCCTTCTATTGGTGGTTGGAATTCTCAAGCTCCTCTGCACTTACCATTCCTGGAACTTTGGATTTTCCATATCTATCAAAATGAATGAATGATCCTATTCGATATAGCCTGGGTTGGCCTCTAGTCCCTACTAAACTTTCCTTAGATATTCCAAACTTTGAAGGGAATACTGGTAAGGATCCAACTGACCATGTTACCACTTTCCATTTATGGTGCTCCTCCAACTACCTCATCGATGATTTGATTTGGGATTATTTCAGCACACCTTAACTAGAAACGCTGCAAAATGGTACATTGAGCTTACTAGGGGAATTTTTTCTTCATTTGGCGAGTTTACTACCATGTTTTTGAACCATTTCCAGTTGCATGTTCATTATGATGCTGGGATTGATCTCCTGGCCGATTTCCAGAAAGATAAAGAAACAAAACTTTATGATCATATTCAAGAATGGCGGAGAAGGAAGAGGCTCATCAAAGCCCAAATACCTAATGAATTCCTTCTCGAATGGTTTCTTAAATCCTTATAGCTATAAATATTGAAGGATGTATCCCTTTCCGGGGTATTCTCTGAGGAACGGGCTATCTTTAGGGCCCAACAGTTAGAACTGATATATTCTCAGTTTGGAGTCCTTAATAATATTTTTCCAGATGCTCCTCATTCCAAGGTAGATTTAACCAAATCAAATCCAGTTCCTCATGCTGACAAGCTTGTCAGTTCAATTGATAGTGGCATGGCTAACCTTTTGAATAAATTGCAGCAGCTGTCTTTACAATCTTCTCCTTCTATTCATGATACGTCGTCGGTGTCTGCTCCTTCCCAACCCTTAACTATTAATGTTGTTCAAGCTTCTAACCCTAAACGAAATCAACAATCTGATGGGAAGAAGAAGGGACAGAATAATAAGAATAAAGACAAGGATGGGAAGGGTAATGCGAATAGATCCAAAAATAATGTTAGAGAGGGTAAGAGAGAGGCAAAGAAGAAAGTTAAGTTTCCATGCAAGTTATGCATCAAATACCATCTTACTCATCTCTGCCAAAAAATTTAGGATGCTCAACACTTGTTAGCTCAACAGGGTTCCTCTAGTTCCCAGGCTATCCTGACAAACCCTTTTCCCCAAGGGCAGCAATTTCTTGCTTATGCAAATGCTAATACTGGAGCTCCTACTGGGGGCAACCAAGAAGGGGACAATTCCTCAAATCTATATATGATGAGTGCTCACGCTGATATCGCTACGAGATCTCGTGATTATGGTGAATTTGATTCTTCAAAAGCTAAGGTTGCTCCTATTAATTCTGATCCACTCCATATAGAGAGGCCTACATTTGAGCCTATATCTCGAATGCCGAAAGGTTCTACTAAGCGTATGAAAATCAATCCTAATTCCAAGGCTACCTATAACTACTCCATTGTATAAGATCTAGCTCAGAGCCCTTGTGCTATGTCTACATTAGAGGTACTCCTGTCATGCCCAGCACAAAGGAGTGCATTTATCACTGCGATTGGGGAAAATGATCCAACGAGCTCTCTTATGATCACATTTGATATGTCAAATCTTAAGAAGATACTTCCTCATCATATTGTTTTTCAGATTAAGTCTACATATCGGAAGATCAATATTTTTCGAATAGTGGTCAATGAGGGTGCTTCCACATGTGTCATGTCTATCTCATGTTGGAAATCCATTGGATCCCCTTCAGTTATTCCTTCACCTACTCTTCTCGTTGTATTTTATGGTCATTCTCATATGCCACATGGCATTTTTCCGGCTTTGCCCATCTCTCTTCGAGGTAAAGTCATCAATATTGAAGTCGAGATAGTTGATGCCAATTTGGACTACAATATTCTATTGGGGCGGAATTCGATTTATGAAATGGATGCTATTGCTTCATCTCTATTTCGTATCTTTTATTTTCCCCATGAAGGGAAGATTGTCACTGTCGATCAGACAAATTATTCTCCAATAGATCCGAATGCATATTCTAAATCGATTGTTCCCTTGGTGAATGATGCCAAGCAACCTGTGGAGAATTTGGGGGTTGGAATGTATACCTCTTTGATGGGTACCTTTGATCTTTCGCCTCCTTCCATTCATATTAATGCTATCTCATCCTCGAGGGTTCCTGCTCGAAGAGAGTTCTTTTGAACTCATTATTTTTTGGATCCTTGGACCTTACCTCCTCCTGCTTCCACATTAGAGGAAGGTAAAGTGGGTGGAATGGCATTCCCTATGTCTGCAACAAATATTTCCTATCAATACATTGTTGACTCTGCAGATTCTATTCCAATTTCTCTTTCACCGAAGGATTTGGATGGAGATGTGTCTCCGGCTTGGACACTTGATTCATCTTTTGTTTAGGATTGCCTTGATACATTCTTTCATCTGAAGAGGATATCCTTGAAAAAATGAATAGCATGGAAAGACCGTGGGATGAGTTGCATCATCGGTCCTATTTTCTACTAGACTTGCGGGAAGTTGAATCAAGATTGGCTAGCCCTGTTTCTTTTGGTCCTGTTCACCCAGTCTTGAACCTTTTAGCTCCAGCACAGGTTTTTTCTCAAGGGAACATGGCTATATTTTTTGAGACTATCTGGTGAACATTTCCAAAGATCCCAATGTTATTGAGAATTTCTTCATCGGAGCTGAATGTTCCCCTGAATAAATTCAAACTTATATCGATCTCTTTAGATATTTTCGAGATGTGTTCTCTTGGTCTTATGAGGAAATTCCAGAAATTGATCCATCTATTGTCCAGCATGAGATCAAGGCTTACGAAAATTATAAACCTGTAAGGCAGAAGCTTCATCCGGTCAACCCTAGGAAAGTAGCAACTATCAAGGTCGAGGTTGAGAAGCTGCTTAAGGCAGGTTTCATATACCATGTTTCGTTAACTGAGTGGGTTTCGGATCCAGTGCTTGTGGATAAGAAACAAGGATATATCTGTGCTTGCATTGATTTCAAGGATTTGAATAAGGCATGTTCGAAGGATAATTACCCCACACCATTTATTGATCAAATTATTCATGAATGTGCGGGGAATAATATTTTCTCCTTCAAGGATGATTTCTCAGGATATAATCAGATTACCATCCATCCTGGAGATCAGCACAAGCCTAATTTTATTTTCCCCTAGGGTAAATTTGCAAGAAAAAATATGCCTTTTGGCCTTAAAAATGTCGGGGCTACTTTCCAGTAGGCCATGTCTTATACTTTCCACGACATCAAGCATATCATCGAAGCTTATTTGGATGATTTAGCTACTCATTCTCAAAAATTAATTGATCATCCCTCTCATCTTCAACGAGTTTTTGAACGATGTCATCATTCTAAAATTTGGTTGAACCCTAATAAGTGTGCTTTCATTGTCACATCCGGTTGTTTTTTTGGATTCATAGTTTCTACTAAAGGGATTCGGCTAGATCCCTTCAAGGTTGAGGCAATACTTTAGTTTCCACCCCTGTCTTCTATTTGTCAACCTCAAAGTCTACAAGGAAAAGAAAATTTCTTTAGGAGATTTATTGTTAATTATGACGAGGTACGAAAGGATTTATGATATTGTTGAACAAAGGAATTCCATTCTTCTGGGATGAATTTGCTTAATGCTCGTTCGATGCTTTGAAAAAGGCATTGACCTCTGCTCCATTATTGAGTCTACCTGATTATAGTAGAGATTTCCTTTTGTATCTTCCTGCAGCAGAATCTTCTATAGGTATGGTTCTAGTTCAGGAGGATGATTCTCTTTGTGAGCATGTCATTTATTGCCTAAGTTGAGGCTTGGTATGTCCTGAACTCTAGTATTCTCCCATTGAGAAATTAGCTTTGGCAGTCATCCATGCTTTCCAGTGACTCGTGCATTACATTATTCTTCACAAAACTTATGTTTTGGCAGCAGTTAATCCATTTCAATTTTCTCTCAGTAGGCAAGTGATTGGGGGCAAATACAATCGATTGATTTTCATTTTTCAATATTTTGATCTTGAATTTCTGACTACCAAATCCAATAAATCTTTGGTATTTGCGGAGTTGATCTCTGAGTTGCCTTGTGGAGATGAGATTATTTATGACGAGTCATTCCCTGATCAACATATTTTCCTCATTTCTTCACAAGATCCTTGGTATGGAGATCTCATTGGTTATCTCCAGACTTCTAAGTTCCCTTTATATTTTTCGAAATATGAGCATCAAAATTTGCGTCACTTAGCAAAAATTTATCTTATTATCGATGACACTCTATATCGTCACATAGTCAATTCGATCCTTAGATGTTTCTTGAATCTCAAAGAAGTTGAGGTTGTGCTGAATGATTTCCACAGTGGAGCTTGAGGTGGTCATTTATCTAGGCTTGCTACAGCCCAAAATATTTTGTGTGTAGGATATTTTTGACCTCAATTTTCAAAGATTGTGTTTAGGAGGTCAAAAAATGTCATCCTTGTGGGGTTTATACTAGGAATATGCATGCTCATCCAATTCCTCTCTCTCATTTTGTCACTATAGTTTCATTCACTAAGTGGGGTATTGATTTTACTACCTATAACCCGCCTTCAGTGAAGGGTCACAAGTACATTATCGTAGCGGTAGACTACTTTACGAAGTGGGCCGAGGCTATGCCTACTTTTGCGAACAATGGTGAAGCAACAACCCTATTTCTATTCAACCAAGTCATTTCTTGCTTCAGTATTCCCAAAATATTGTCACTAACCATGGCAGTCATTTTCAGAACACCGTGATGGCTGAATTGGCTCTTAAGTTGGGTTTTCGACAAGAGCATTCATCTCCATATTATCCTCAAGCCAATGGGCGGGTTGAAGCCATAAAAAAGTACTTAAATGTTATCCTTCAATGGAAAATCAATAAATCTAGGTCCAATTGGCATTTCATGTTGTATCCTAGACTTTGGGCATATTAGATGTCTGTTAAGACTGCAATCGGGTTCGCTCATTTCCAACTGGTTTATGGGATGGAATCGATCTTTCCTGTGAGTGTGATATTCCTTCCCTTAAGTTGGTTTTCGAGCTTCTTCCTAACACTTCAAGTCTCGAAGAACACCTTGTTTATCTAGAACATCTCGATGAGCGGCGTCAAGATGTTGCTACGATGAACGAGGCTCATAAGAAATGAGTGAAGGTTCAGTATGATAAGGCCATCAAACCTAGGGTTTTCTCTAAAGGTGACCTTTTTTTAGTTTACAATGAGGACAAGGATGCCTTGGGGGAAGGAAAATTCAAATCCATGTGGTATGGCCCTTTCATTGTTAAAAATATCCTGAAGAAGGGAGCTAATTATGCCTTGGTTTATTTCGACGGAAATGAATTAGCGAAGCCCAAAAAAGGGCTCTATCTGAAGAAGTATTATGCCTAGGCTATTGCCTATCATTTTATTTGTCTATATATATTGTATTTTTGTGCATATCTATCTATCAATTTTTGGTGTGACTTTGATAATTTTGATCTGCTTTGGCAGGTGTTTATGGATGAGATGAGTATTTTTGGCTTTGCCGATGGTGCTGGTTGACATACCCAAAATATTTCTTCCATGGCTTGGGTAATCTACTATACATCCGGTTAGTTGCTAGTCTCAAGGGGTGTATGCATTGCTCCTACTTCAAATAATGTAGCATAGTACATTGTTGTGGTCAATCTACTTTCGGAGGCAATGTCTCTTGGTATTGATTCGTTATTAGTATACTTGGATTCACAACTGGTGGTTTCACAATTAACCAACACCTATCATGTCAGAGATCCATTTTTACGTCGATTATTTCTTAGAGTGTTTTTTTTGCAACACTCATTTCATTATGTTACATTCATTCACATTCCACATTCAAAAAATTCATTTGCATATTCATTAGTTAATCAAGCAATTGATTGGCATATTAATCATTCAATACATTAAATATCAAAAACATAAATCATCATTGTACATATGAGAAAATCACATCATATAAATCGATGTGTGTGTGTGTGTGTGTGTATATATATATATATATATATATATATATCAGAGTTGTGTCCAAAATATACAAAAATCATACAATCATGTCCTACAAAATTAGGGCTTATGCCCAATCATGTTCATCAACAAAAAATATTATAGTCACCCAATCATAATAAAATCTATCTCTGTGGGCCCTGCCCTAGGTAGGTGTTACGAAAGAACACTATAGTTTTCACCACATGGTAGAAAAACCACACCCAATCGCATGGTACTCCAACCACACGTCTCTAAATTGCCTCGGGGAGGTCCTCTATAGCAACCATAGGGACTTGGCAAGTCAAGCTCTCCAAGTTTCTATGTATAGCATGGAGTACTCTCCCTGGGTCTTCTGCAGCATCCTCATATTCTCTTCCATGGCGCCTGTGCCTTGGGAAGCCCTTAGGTCTCACTGGTCCAATATTAGTAACATGATCCACAAATTTGTAAGTCAAATTGTCCTAACAAAAATAATTTATTCATTTTCATATATATTAAAAAAAAATCTTATAATAAAAAATCATTGTGTGATCTTACCAATCGCCCCCCATGTTGCACCTGGTGGTAGGGGAAAGTCTAGATCTCCCCTAAAAATCATGCCAGCATAGGGATAATCCTCTACTGCGATGAATTTTTCTCCCCACCTTAGGAATAAATCATCATCCCAAGTAGTCCTGGGGACTTCGCCACCCCCTAGCCTCTTCATCAAATTAGACCATCTAGCTATCCATGGATGACGAGGGCTGCTAATGGTAGAGATAATCTTGGGGTGAAGCCCTAAAATCATCTTGAAGAATAATGTGCATAGAATGGTCCCATAACCAAAATGTTTTGTTTTATTCTTCTGGATCGAGGTCAATTATTTCTTCAATTTTATCAATAAGGTTGTGCACCAATCACATAGTGTGGTTAGGAAATCCACTGCCAAACTCATGTTTCCTCCTGAAGCTTGGTGCAAGGAAGTTTATCCGACCACTCTAACAATGGTGAAAATAATTTTTCTTATGTGCAACCCTTGCACATCTCTAATTTGGATCTGTGTCCCGGCCTTCTTAGTACCCTCAGCACAATATACTCGAATATAATCTTCGACGTTTATCCCTCTCGTGGCCTTGCCTTGAAAATTTACTGGTTCCCCTCTTCGAGAGAGTCTAGTTATGAAATAAATTTCCTTAATTTCGATCCTTGGTCGAATTTGATCGATCATGAAAAAATCCTCCTCTAGGTCCCAATAACTTACAAGAATTTCGAGAAATCTTGTGTTCTTTTTCATGTTTGGCATTTTAAATAACTTAAGCAATTTGCATCCCCGGAGTATATCCAAGGATAATTGGTCTTTCATGACCTCATTGACAATATTTCTATGCCCCCTCTCCCTCGAGCTAATTGTCATCCTAGATCAATTCATTAAAAATCCATTGGAATTTAATTTTAAAATTTAGCTCTGTGCATACGCGAGTTGCTTCAGAAACAGCCGCATCTATACACAAGTTCAAAATTATGAACCTGTGTATACACAGAAGGTTTCAGAAAAAACATAAATTCTATGGTAAATTTCCTAAAAGATAGCTTGAATTGACAATAAATCAATGACTAAGCTGATTGAGAAGCTTACCTGGAAGATCTGGGTTGATTCGACTAATAATTGGTTTGTTTCCAAGTGGGAGATTTTTTTTTCTCTAGAGCTCTTTCACAAATTCTTCAATGCACAAATGACCAAATGTGAGTCCAAAAGGCCTATTTATGCCCAAAATTCAAAAAAAAAAAACGAAAATTATTTTTTGAATTTGTTCACGACTTTATAACCTTTTGGCTTGTAAGTAATGGGATAGGTTTTTTTAGGTAAATTTTGATGATTTAGAGACGATTTCATTACTGCTTTGGTTCCATGACCGCTAACCTTCCATGGCAAGTATTTTTTTCAAAATTGGAATATAGGTTAGAGAATTCACTTTCGGTTGCACTTATGCATACTAGCCTCCATACTGAAATCTTGCCATAGGGTCGACCCCATCATGTTATGATTATTAAGGCATTTTCACTCGCTGACTTATAAATCATGATATGATGGTAGAGCCATCCTTTACATGGGCTTCTTAGTTAGATCCTTGCTAGCATATTTCACCCATGCTACAAATTGTGTAGGCTCGGGAGTCCTCTTTAGTCCCTCCATGACTTATGTGTGGAGGCTTTATACCCTAGAGGCTCCCATTTTTTTGTTGAGTTCTTTTACTACATTGCATATTGACCATTTGTATATCTTGGCCTTAAGCCGGCTTCACTTGGACTCATATATAAGACATCTTTTGACCTTGTCTTTCTGCAAAGTCAGCCATGCAATCACTTAGCTTCTGCGACTCGACACCTTTTCCCATGGATGGAACATTCCTCTGAGTGTCACTTACTAGTTTTTCCACCTTGCATTGAGCATTGGATTGTTCCTATCCTAGGAACTAGTGCATCTGTTTATCGACACTCGTTCTATCCATTGTATTATAGGAATTCTTTTATTCTTTTTCAGGCTTTCAATATGAAAAAGACGAAAAAATTAAATATCCCAAAACGAGCGGGATCGGGACATTACTTCCAGGGAAAATTTTAGGGGCTAATATTTGCAGGTGGGCTAATTTTCTATACTTTTTCCAAAAAACATATTCACCAATTTCCATTTTTTTCTAAAATAATTCGTCCAAGTTTTATAATATGAAATTATTTTACCTTAAAAATCGCTAAGATCTTATATATACTAATATAATATAATCAGTAATGTATATATTTTTACAAAATATCATCAAACATTTTACAAATTTTCTATTAGATATTACTAAGATTCACCAAGGTTTCTAAACATTCAAATAAATATCCATCCTTAAAAAATTCCTTGATTACTTCCACATTTGATGGTAGTTAAAGAGTCAAATGTGTCTCCCTTGAACAAAGCACAAAAAATGTAAGTCTTTTCTCCATTTTGGGATGGGTTCAATTTGACTTAGGAGAAGCCATAACCTTGTCATCGAGTCAGTACTCCCCATTTTGGTTATCTCTTCCAATCATATGGAGGGTTTTTTCATCCCTCCTACATGAAAAAATTATGCAAAGTTATCATATGTTTCCATAGTAAAAACGAGTCGTGCTTTTGTTCAAAGGAAGTAAACCTTAGTCGACCTTTCTGGGGTGTCTCTTGACTCATTTTTTAATTGGCCATCCCCGATTTTTCAGATTCTTGTTCTATCACATCAGCTATTTGGTCCTTTGCTCGTGCTAGTTTGAGAAGGCCTATATTGACTTCTTGTCAATGGGCTTGTCTCTTATCTATTTTGACAAATTTCTATGAGAGTAAACCTAGAGCCGCACCCTGACCATATTTACATCATTGATATGTGACCTTGTGCTCAACATTTGATCAACACCATGGGTCTTTCACTGAGAGGTTTCCCTTGTGTTCGACTTCAGCTTTCATTATCACACCTGGGATTCATGCAGTACCTTGGTTTCCATTTGACCCTATCGGTGGATTCTTCGCCTCTCTGGCGGCTTTCATTATTGTTTGGTTTCTTCCGTGTGCTAGCTACATTTTGTGCATGCCGGAAACGTGCTTCGGGTCGGTTACTTCACTTTTATTCGTCTGATTCCTTCCAAATTTTGGCCTGCGGGTTACACTCGTGCTGGATTGATGTGGAATACCTTAATGCCTTCCTTCTAGAAAATATTTTCTCATCGACTCTGAATCATTGCTCTGGGAATAATATCTAGATTATTTTTCCAGTACCTTAGGGTTTGTAGTCATTAGTTGGATTGATCGAAAACAATAAATTTTGTTAGACAATTATTAGTCCTATGATTAGTGTCTAGAATGAAATAACCTATAGTTGTAGTAGGAAGTAATTAATCTAATTATACCAGTAACAAATATCAAAATTGTAGCAAAAGGAAATTAATTGTGTTACAACAAAGGAAACTGTGAGTTACAACAAAATGAAATTAATTGAATTACAGTGAAATGTAAATCAAGTACTAGCAATATAAACTAGTTGTAATTTAACTAGAATGGTAAATACTAAGCTAATTTCTAACGGTACCTAGTAGTAATAGGATAAGGAGGGGGGCCTACCTCCATAAACAAGGCACTAAATAACCTACAATCACATGATAACAAGACAAGCATCAAATGAATGGAACAAAAGAGACTTTCTATTACAACAATATTAAATCATATAATAGTCAACAATAATTTATCTCTTTCTTCCCCTTCCTTAGGCTTCAAATGAAGTTGGGCATCTATACAAAAGTACTAAATTATAAAATAGGTGATAGCTTGGGTATTTATTTTAAGTGAATCATACTGCATATCCTATTACAACAATACATATAGAGTTTGGTATGATTTTGGAATATTTTAGCTTAGATCTATTGGGCATCATTTGAAATTGAGTTATCCTTCCTGATGGGTCACCCACTTGCCTCCATCACATTCCATCATGAGAAACACATGTTGGTTGTACAAATATAGCATTAACCATCAATAAATTGTAATTTTCTTGAGTTGGAGAAATAGTAGAAGTGAAGGATTTGGATATGCAGAAATGCAGAGTCAAGGAACTCGTGAGTTGCAACAAATTTTTTATTCTTGGGTGAGTTGCAACATCCCCTTAAGTGATCAAGAAAAATTTGTTGTGTTGTAGAAAATTTGTAGTGGTGGGATGGAAGATAGATATATCACTCTACAATCATAGCTCATGGAGTTTTAGTGCTTGTTGTGGAGTTATGGTTGGAGTTGCAACAACTTGGAGGAGTTACAACCACATGGAGGAGTTGCATTTACATGAAGGATTTTACATCCATGTGGAAGAGTTGGAACCACATGGAGGAGTTGCAACCACATTATTTTTATCCTATCTGATAATATTAGTATGAAATATTACATTTTCGCAACATAATTCATAAGAATAAGTATAAAAGTAGTGAAAAATAAAATTATTCATATCTACACCAGGAATGGGGTGATAGTGGATAAAAAGTGAATAAAGAGGTGATGGAAAGTGGAAGGATGATACCAAAAATTTTATAAACAGGTGTCGAAAATATACCAATTTTGACATCCATCATCTCCCCCTAGCCAAAATTGTTGCATGTTCCTTATGAAACCAATGTTCAATTGGATTCAGAGAGAACAGGGCTCCTATGGAGGTTGTTTATGTTAAAGTTTTATTTCCATACTTCATTTGGAAGGAGGTATCCCACTTTTGCCATACGGTCTTCCAATAGGAAACCTCCTTTTTATTTCCCAATTTAAATTCCTTCTTGTAGGTCCTATCTGGAAGCCATATCATAGGACATTAGACGTCTAATCTAGTCTAGTTATCTTCACACTCTATCGTGCACCCGACATAGATTTGTACTCTCTCCAAGGAAATCTATATGTTTTTTTTATTGAATGGCTATTTATGCCTAATGTCTCCCCTTGTCTATTTACACCTCACTTTACATGATTCCTTAGTAGGTTCCCTAAGCATATTGATTTGATCCAAGCATTGGGTAACAAACTCATGTTTATTATTTAATGCAAAGGTTACCCAAGGGGGAGAAGAGATCCAAATATTATTATTTTCCATCACTTGTAAGGGCATGGAGTGTTCTTCCCTGTTGGTGAAAAAGGATGACTTCTGGGTAAGACCTAGGTTCAAGCTTAGGGCCAAAAAGATTTTGATGTAGTCTAGGAAAACGCCAACATTTTCACCCTACTCAAGGAGAGCAAGGAGTCTCACCCGAGGCGTGTCGTGACCTTACTAAGATAAAAGAGCTAGAACCATGTTACCAAAGATAAACCACTAAAACCTATCTAGACATTACAGTTATGCAGAACACTCTCATTGCATATTAATCAGGAAATAAAATACCATTTAACAGTCATCAAGTAAATCTATCAAAATTGAAATCATCGATCATACATCACATATAAGAACTATTCAACATACACATCCTTAGGTCCACAAAACAAATTCAATCTATTATATCATATGATAAACATAGTACATATCAGACTGCTCAGATTTTAGCATAAATAACACATTACATCTTTGGCTCCATAGAGCTCCAAATGATGATACAAAACCCAACCTATTCCCCCCTAAGATCCCCGAGCGAACTCTCTTTTTCCTTGCTTATCCATCTCTACTGACTGGCACTGTCAGTCTTCGTCCTTTATTCTCTCAGGTGTTCTGTTGTGCTCTGTTTCCTATTCTCTTTTGTGGTTGGCTCTGCCTCTAGGAGTCTTCTTTATTTTTCGTTGTCACCTGTCCTTGCCATCTATGTTGCTACTTGTTTATATTTCACCACCCGCCTACTCCTTCTCTGCAACCCGCAACAGCTCCCTTTCATTTGTAATGGTTCTCCACCAATCGATCTTCTCGCAACTGGTGGTCTGCAACTCAAAAACGGTTTACCCAAAACAAAGGCCCCAACATTCCCTTATCCAAAAATTATCATCAGAATTATTCTCTGCAAGTTTGTGAGTTACATCCAAATAAACTTGGTTGGACAAAAAGGAATGAAAGTGCTCAATTGAATATCCCTACAAAATTATTGGGATCCCATATTTTTTCATGGAATAATAAAACATCATGTTGATAGAGCTCACAAATGAGGTTCTTCTCCTCATGAGTTCATTGTGAGTAAGCTATGAGGAATGTGAGAGGACTAGTGAATTCAAAAGGCTTATCATTTGATTAATGCAATTTTATATAACAATAAATATTTCTCCTATAAGAACATTAGGTATTGAGAAGAAGGAGGTTTGCATCTAAGGGAATCCTCCATAGTCATGCCCAACTAGACCTTGGATCTCTAACTTATTTATTTTTTGATCTATTTAATATAATTTCTTCCTATCCTCTTCCTTTTCCTCTCATTTCATCTTATAGATCTTTGTTGTCAAAACCCATTTTTCTTTCAGCTCCCTAACAAATTTTTGGTGTTATGTAAGGGGTGTCACCTTATCCTCATAAGAATCTAACAATTTTTTCCATATGTCCTCTTGCTATTTTATCCACATTATTTTCCTCCTCTTCCCTAGTTTTAATATGAATTATTTTATTAGTGCCATCTATAATTTGTACTACCATATATTTATTTTCTCTTCCCCCATCATGGGTTGTGCCCTTTTATTGTTTAGTGGGTTCCTTGGAAGCAAGACAATATGTTTCTAGGGAGATACATTATAACCACTCAAAGTATCTCCATTGATTCTATTTTTTCCTCATTTCATTAATCATGACTTACAATTCCTAGTTCTTCATTCTAAGTAGCTTGTTTTTTCAAATAAGTGATCTATACGTAGGTAAAAAGGGAATATTCCTTACCTTTTGACACTTTGTGGGAATGGTTGCAATTAATTATTCTCAGTTAATAACACTTCTCTAACAGATTGGAAACAAGTGTTCCAACAGAAGTATTAGTGATTACTACTTCATGGTTAACAATATAATTTCCAATGGGTGTGACTACAGGAGTGGAAGCAAATTTGTCCTCAGAAGTAGTTGTAATTAATCTACAAGAATAGCAGTATTTGTGCCCTTGAGAGTAGTATCTTATATCCGAATCATCTAAATATGCATCTATAAAAGCAACAAACCCTTCCCCAAGAGAACTCCTTGTTTGTTTTTGTGGAGCAGCAAGGTCGCCAATCCCAAATTCTTCAAACCCTAGGTCCATTGTCCCTGTTGGTTCTTGTATGTCAGCAGGGGTGGTATATTCCTAGTGTTCTATAGTTTATTATTCCCTTGCTAATTCTTGTGGAGAATAAATGGTTTGGGTGGTGGAAAAAGTGTATCACATCCTCTTCTTTCTAGGAACATAGAGGAATCTATTTTGATACCCTCTCATCCTCTTGTTGTTTAGTTTGTTGCTAATTATTTCCATGTCAGGGTTGCTTTCATTCCATGGTGTCATAATTCTTGGCACTTATTCCTAAATAGGAAATAGTGGGTACTCTATAGCCATGGGAGTCACAGAAATATATCATTTTTCCTCCACAACTGCAACAAGTGGAGTTACAACAAAACCTGGCTCAACCGGCAGAGTTGCAGCCAATAGAATTGCAGTGAATTCTTCCCATGTTTTTTGTGCTTTGTCCAAATACCATTCCAAAAGTATCCTAATAATTTCATTATGATAAATGACATATCTTGTCCTATTTTTATTTTGTTCATGGTCGTCATGTTCTCTAGGGTCCTAAATAGGAATTTTGGAAGATTGGTAATGAGGTTGTGTATTATATGGTCAAGGAGGCAGATGTTTTTAAGGTATACATTCCCATAAAATCCCTCGTAGGTGATGTAGCTCTATATAAGTGAGCCTACATATCCCAAGGGATTCGGAAAATACTGAAAAACAAATGGTGTCCCCTTCTTTACCAAAGTATATCCCCACTCTAGGAACTAGTATAGAATTTTAGGCTTGGAGGTCTATTTGGAGTGCCACTACTCCACTTCCTAAGGAAGCTCTATTACTTCTACTAGAATATCCTTTTTCACTTATATAATGACTCTAGAAACTATAGACCTATTAGCCCTGAAATTCAAGGAAAACTCCAATGTTATCTCAGCATCGTAACCCTTTAACCTATTGAAAAATGGCTTTAACATGGTCATAGGCTTCCAAGATCATTGCTTATGTGGGTTTTTGATGGATAGTAAATCTCCCCATGGTACCTGTAACTCTTTTTCTTTTGACTGTCATTGTTACAAGAGGAAAATGGCATCTTGGAAATTTCTAGGAGGTAATTTCCAATTTTGATGTAGAGTGACAAGTTTAGCAATTTCTAATATATGAGTTATGATTTGGAAATATGATGTAATGGAATGGAAATGGTAGGTAATGATAGAGAATTACCCTTGCCACTTTAATACCCATTCATTATGAAAAATGTTGGAAAATTTGTCTATCATATCTTACCTTGGTGGCTTGTCCTCGTATAATCAGTTGAGTTGGGATTTTGCATAAAAATCGTATGTTTTTGGCGAAGTTACCACAATGGGCTAGAGTTGTAGAAACATGCATCATGAAAATCAAATTCATGTCAAGAGAATTTGTAGTATTGGGAGTTACATCAAAATAAGTATATGCACGGAAGCAAGAGTTTCAATTGGAGGAGTTGTAGCAATATAAATTGCAACAACAATAATTTTATCCATGGAAGTTCCAACAAGAGGATTTGCAACAATAGGGACCAAGGAAATAGGAATTTCAACAAAAATTGATCAACATAAACACTCTTCCCTACATATAATAATCATTGTTATTAAAAAAAGATATGACATAACTATTATAAAATTGCAAAGTGTCCCTTCTTCTTCTTTTTTCCATTTCATGTGCTAGCAGGAGCTAGTTTTCACATGGGATGTTCCCATGTATGCCCCTAGGGGTTTTCATAGATGGGTATCTCTCTTTTTTTATTGAATATAATAAAAGAATGAGTTATCTAATAGGAATATTCTATTTTTTAACCAACTCTAGATTGTTATAGGGTCATTCACTTGTCATTTTTCATAGGAAGGCTTCCTTAATTAAAGGTCAATGATATAAGTGAATTCTATGTTTGTTTTCCATTAAGGAAGTTATGTCCTCATATATGGTACATATTTTGGTGGTCTTGTTTGTTGGTCTAGTAAGAAGTAAACAAATATTGCATTAACTATCAAAATAGAGTATGAAGGATTTTTCAATGTATTTAACGAGGTCATTGAGTTGCAACTTGCAACACATGCTCACTGAATTTGGCATTCATTACTACTATCCATATGTCATTTTTTGTGAAAATCGGAATATCATTCAGATCTCATAAGATCATTTTCAATTCCACAATATTAATATCATAAGGTTTGGACCATCTGGTGTGGAACTTCCCTCTAAAGTCATTGAACCTAGATTTAAATAGCATAGCCTAGTCCCTAGCCTTAAATTTCTTATTTTTGATGAATTTCATGCCATTGTGCCCTCTAATTTTATATCAATGTTGCTTGGTGCAAGGTATCCCAATGAAGTTTAACTAGTTCATTGATTTGGAGTCTTTGTTTATGATATTCTATTAGATACATTCCAAGTCAGATGGTTGTTGTAAGTGTCTAGATTTTTTTCTCAATTAGTAATAATACTCTTCTACCATGTACTAGCTCCAAAGGGGTGTAGCCAATAGTATTTCTCCATGTGAAAATTAATATTACATGGAATCCTATTGCATCAACTGATGGAAAATCTTCTATTTCTTATTTTACTTAAAAAATTATTTATTGTGTTCTACAATCAAATATCGAAATCCACTCACTACAGCCTACACAATTAAACTGCGGAAGAAATACTAGTGCAGAAAAAAATCTGAACACACATAGATCACACAACCATCTGACACAATTATTTTTGGACTAATTTCCGCCAAAAAACCCAATGCGATAAAACCAGTGCAACAGATATGAGGGTTTATGTTATTATGCAGTAAATTTTGAGTACAAATCTATGATTGATGAGAGTGTCAAACCATACAACAAAACTGCCACAAGAGATCTCATGAGACAAACCTCACTCCTCCAAGATAAAATTGCACTGATATGCACCAAGGCTAGGTTTCCCTACACTTCCTATGCATAGTGACTGCGTCACAATTCAGTTGCCCTTCTGCCTTTGAGCTGGTCAAATTGCTGGCTAGAAATTGAGCCTCTAGAAAATCTCTCTGGGGTCTGACATTGGCTCTGTGTTGTCTCCTCTGCAGGAAAACGAGTCTCCCTTTGGCTCTGCTTAGGTCTTGTGTCATTGGATCTATTCTAAAGCTCTGGCTCTCTCTGTCCCTGTTTTTATGTACTCTCCAGCTCAGGAAACCTTCCAAATGGAAATATTGCCCCTCATTGCAATCAAGGATCACTTAGATCTGATTTTCGTCTGAGCACTTGCTCCGTCAAAAAAAATTGATCTCTAGATCCTCTGTGTCTCCACGAATGTATCTTCCAAATGACCCTTCAAGTCCTTCTTATAATCTTCTCGTTAAGGATTCAACAACCCATATTAGATCTCTAATCAATGCCTAAGATTAACTTTTGACTTGATCCATTTATTCTAGATCATTCCCACTCATATTCTATTAATACACTTTAATTATTTTATTTTCCCAAGTTTTGACTTAGGGTCCCTTTAAAAATAATTAATTATTTCTATAGAATACAATCCAAGTGGAATTTCACCAAAGTATTTATGGGTTATTTAGAATACATGTGTCTAAGTCTCTCCACAAAATTTGAGATTTATATCACATACGATGCTACCCCAAATCAACACTACCTCTTAGCGATGAATGTGCTCTAACAATATTCCCTGTTACATATTGTTCTAACTCTAAAGCATCTCCCTCTGCGATGCTGATGTCTAACATGTTGTCCACCAATTCTTCACAAACGCTGCATTTGTATTTCTATTGACACTGCCACTGCTAACCATTGCATCCATACTGCAACTCCCTCTAAATCCTGCATTTGTGCTACTAATAACTTTTTCACTGCAAACTGCTACTGCACTACATCACAGTTGATGTCTGAAACTGATAAAATTAAAAAAAATTAAAAAAAAAAACACATCCAAAATTGGAAAAGTATAATGCATCTCGGTGATGAAGATATGATTGTTGTTATCCTCTATGGTGCCTCTCTGAAGCTATTGTGTTGTTGTTGCTCTGCACTGCTTCAACATTGCTTTGCGCTACTAACCATTGTGTTGTCACTTTAGCACTCCTCTGCACCAACTAACATGAGTCCATCTTTCTAATGCTGTTTTGGGCTCCTGTAGCAAGGTGATGATCTGAGAGGTGGACTCCTCAAGAATCCTACCCAGCTTGTAGATCTCTAGGTCTACAA
This sequence comes from Pinus albicaulis, assembly GCA_034641835.2. Classification (NCBI taxonomy): domain Eukaryota; kingdom Viridiplantae; phylum Streptophyta; class Pinopsida; order Pinales; family Pinaceae; genus Pinus; species Pinus albicaulis. Next base: position 1,188,753,790 of record CM076578.1, on the reverse strand, counting down.
CTCCAAATCATCCCACCTCCCTCCTGAAGGTATGTGAGCAATCATTGCAAACTAATCCGCCTTTATCTTCGTTGCTCCAGCCTGAGGATGATGTTTCTCATCCTTGTCCTTCTTCTTGAGAGGACATTATGTGGCGTGATTCCCCATCTCTCCACACCAGAAACATTTGATCATTGACAGATCCTTCTTCCTCCTGCGCTGATCTTGCTTCCCCTTTGATGCAAGGACCGCATTCTCTTCCTCCTACTTCTTGATCTTTGAACCACTATTGTTGTCACCCTCAACTTGAAACTTGAGTAAGTCTCTCTATATGTATTCTTTTTTAAGAGTTCCCCATATTTTCTCCCAGTCCGACAAGTTTTCTCTGCCCAGCATGCTCTAGATAAAAACTTGGTAATCCTTGAACACTTAGTTGAGGGCCACTCTGACCATCTATGTGGCCTTAGGAATTTCTCCTACGGCTACCAATTGATCTCGGTTTTCATGAAGTATAGATAGGAATGGATCAATATTCTCTCCCTTCTACATCCTGATGGTCCGCATTTTCTCCTCCATAAACATCTTCCACTTCTCAGAAGACCCATCATACAACGTTTCCAACACATCTCACATCTCCTTAGCTTTTCCTTTAGCTGAGATGTGTGAAACAATGTGATCCCTCACTCAATCGAGGATCAACTGCTTGGATTTAGCCATATTCTTGTTGAAGGAATGTAATGGTGTTACATCCACTAGTTCAGCCTGAGCACTATCGGTAAAGTGCTTGAGGTCATGCTCATCTAGAAGGAAGGAGATCCTTGTCTTCCAGATTACAGAGTTGGCTGCACCCTCCAACTAGTCCTGGACATGCAATCTATTGGTGGCCATCTCACCCGAATATTGTCGATCTACTCCCTCACCCTCTATGTAGTTGGCTTTACGTGCTCCTGATGGAGAAAGCCACAAATTCTACTACTATTGCAGAGGGAATCTGAGTTTGTTGGGTTAGAAATCATTGAGATCATAAAATCCCCAAATATGTGTTTCTTCTACACTTCCTAATGCTCTGCACCTAAAATCACTGGTGCGCAGTCAACTACGTCCCTCTAGCTACTAATTTGTGTAGATATGTTGCACTACTCCCTCTGCCTCGAAAAACCAACAATATAGAATAATCCTACCTATTTTTCAACTCACTCAGAAATATATTTTCCTTTCTAATCTGGCCCTTCTGGCTTGGACTACGCACTTCACTAGGAAATCAATTTGTTGCTTACACAACTCTTTGATCCCCAGCTTCTGCTTCAAAGATGGATTTGTTGTATATGTTCTTTGTCTCACCTGCACTCAACTTAAACAAGCTTTGATACCATGTGAACATTCGTATTACATGGAATCATACTGCAGCAACTGATAGATAATATTTTATTTGTTATTTTACTTAACAAATTATTTACTATGCTCTACAAGAAAATATCGAAATCCACTCACTACAGCCTAGACAATTAAACTACAAAATAAATACAAGTGCGAAAACAAATATGAACACACATATATCACACAACCATCTGACACAATTTTTTTTGGACTAATGTAATGTTCCAAAATTTTCATGAAGAAAATTGGAACATTAATTTTTGCTTATTTCATCTAGGAGGTGAATAAAATGGGTAAAAGGCCCATGAGTAGGAATAATATCCTTTGTAGTGTGAAAAGAATCATTGGAGCAGCTTATTTTGCACCTTCCAGTGTGAAAAGGAGCAATTTTCATGAGGACAAGGTCAAGTTTGACCAAGTCAACAACGCTGCCTAAGAGGTGTAGCTTGCTTGGGAAGACAGCACAGTTTTGGAGGGATAAATATTCCTTGTGGATGAAATACTAATGTGTGGGTTCCAGGGAAAAGAGGCATTCACTTGCATAAAAGGAGGAGGAGGCAGCCATAGTGATATATCTTTGAGCATTTGATCATTTTTCTGCTTAGACATATATGCAGTCCCGGCTGTTCAGCTGAGTTGCAGTGCTGCTTAGCACGAGGGATTCCTATTTAGGATTTCTTCTCCTTCTTGAGAGGCCTCTTGAAGGATTGCACTTCATTTCTCCACATCTTGGCTGAAGGCCAAAGCCACTACCATTAGTCACTGTGTTATTTATGCTGAAGTATAACGTAGTGTTGCAGGGTGTTGCAATGGAGGGTTCCACAACACCTTTCCTTGGCTCATCTTTCAGAGGAGGGAGTTCCTATTTCTCTGGGAGATCAGTGAAGGAGGTTTCAGAGCTTATTGGCACATCTTGGCATCATGGCCAAGCTTCTCTCATCATAGACAGTGCAGTCCATCTCCTTGACTGCGTTATTTCTGAGCATATTTGCAGTAGGGGTTGCACCACTACTTTAGAGGGCAAGATCTTAAGGGATTGGATCAGCCTTTCACCTGAGAGATCCATTGGATGAGGTCTATGCATCATCTACAACATCTTCAGCTATCTTCATCCATTTCTATTTTTTGAGTTGTAGCTTCTACCCAGCAACTCCGACATTTCTGCAGATTTTCCATTTTGATGTATATTCTAGCCAATCCTCCCGAGGATTGTGTATTATTGTTGTATTAGTGTTTTCATGGGTTGATAGCTTTCTGCCCCTTATTTATTTGAGCTATCATTGCCATATCATGAATTTTTTTGCAGTGTCTCTTATAAACTGCGTTATTTTAGCCAGGGCTTTTCTCATGTAGCAGTGTTGATTCATTTCTTTGTACATGTTCTATTAAGGCTTCCATTGCCTAGATGGAGTGATTGATTCCTCCACACATTGTATAAATTTGCTGCTATATCATATATTTATTGGCTAAATATATCTTCATGTGCTCACAGCTATAAGAATAATGTTGTCATTCCATCATATGACCTTACACCTGTTGTAGTCCCTCATCGGGCACTTTTAGAGGACATCTAGGAGTGGGAGATCTGTTTAACCACTCTAGAAGGATTTCTTTGGAGCCTCCTCTTGGATTCAGGACTTAGACACATTGTTCTAAGGGAGCCAAGTCCTGTTTTCAATTCCTGTAGCATCCATTACTGGAAAATGCATTTTCCAGTCATGCCTTGCTAGCTGTTCCAGATTTGGGATATTACAGTGGTATCGAAGCTTCTTTCTTGGCTCAGACTGTGAGTCTAAGCCCAAGAAGATCATAATATTGAAGGATATGAGTTTTATCTCATCATATTTCAGATCCATGAAGAACCTCCCCAAGAAGGATAAGCAGAAAGAAGAGGAAGAACCCTGCACTTCCTATTCCCATCAAGGAGACAAAGAAATAAGCATGAGAAAGACTCCATATTTTGGAGAAGAAAAAGGGGATAAGCTTACCAATATTCTTCCTAAATTTTTACATATGATTCATGAAGATTTCAAGGAGATCAGGAGGAAGATGCATGGATAATCTCTTGGAGGGTTTGATTCAAAAGCAAACTCTAGATTGTCACATAAGGAGTGTGAGCATGCAGCTACACATCCTAATACTCAGCGCAGTCACATGCCCAGGATTGCCGAAAGAGAGATGGAAAGAGAAGAATAGGTTTCTAGGAGGGAAACCCTTAGTAATTTCTTGAAGGAGTATGAGTCTCAAACTCAGAAATTCAAAGATCATCTCAGTTTTTCAGAGTTTTGCAAGATGAAGGTGAAGGAAAGAGAGCAGCAGGATAGATTTCATCTATCTACCTTTGAAGGTTCACCTGTATGTTCAGCCAAAGCTTGGGTGGAGGAGTTAGAGACCTTTTTGCAGCACCACCACATTCTTGAAGATGAAGCTATCAAAGTTGCAGCGCTTCACTTGAGAGGTAAGGCTTTTTCCTGGTGGATTTTTGAATCCTTTTCTTTAAGGAATGTAAACATTGCATCCTATGCTAGTTTCACTAAGGCATTGGTGAAAAGATTTGATAGAAGGGTTCATGAAACACACATGGTGGGGGAAAAAAATAAAACTCAAACAAAACCCTTGCATGAGAACGCAGTACCATCTCAGAAAACCATGGAGGAAGCTGAAAACTTGCACCATACTTTGTCAGAAGAAAGGTTTCCATCTCACACCTTTGAGCAAAGGAGCATGGAGATCTCTTTTTCGAAAAGGGATCCAATCATTGGGATGTTGCCCACTCATGTTGCATAGATTGAGGGCAACAACGCTGTTAGATCTGGAGTTGATCTAGCACCTCATGCAGAGGAAGGAGTAGCTCTTGCTCCAAATAGAGGGATGCTTGCATCTTTGCAAGGAAATCCCCAGGATCTCATATGTGGAGATCAAGGCACAACTCATGTTTTACTTGTGCCATTGTTGAGGAGGTGTGAAACCATAGAGACACAAAGAGGAGATAGGGAGAAGACCCAGCATCATGAGATGAGTAGTACACATCCCTATTCATTTCTGGAGGTTGATGCACCTAAGAAGGTGATTGGATTGCGTAGTGGAAGCATGGACAGATTTTTTCATTCATCTATTCAGTCATCTCTTGATGATGATGTCTCACTACATGGAGACATTTTGCTAGGGAGACCACTAGATCAAAAGAGGAGGATGGATGCTTCACATGTTGGGGCACCACTCATGGATTTCAGGAGGGTGGAGACCTTGGTAGAGCTTGATATAGCACTGGGAGTCTGGGGTAGACTCAAGGAGAGAGGGAGCATTCCCTCAACATCATTTTTACCCACTTCCATTTCAGATTCTGCGTTGTGGCAGAAGCAGCAGGGGAAGGACAGCAGCCTTCCAACTTGCATCTTTGGCATAGGATATGTCAAAAAGGAGGATGACCATATGACAGATGCTCTTAATGAGAGATCATCAGCGCTGTCACTATGGAGGATAGATCCATATTGGAACTCCCAGCTGTTGGTGGAGTATTCCAAGGATATTTTCACTTGCATGATCTTGGATGACCAGTTGCATGAGGAGGGATATTCAGTCGGAAATGGGGTCATCTTTTATCATGGTAGGATCTTCTTTCCTGGAGCTTCCAATCTCAAGGGGAAGCTACTACAAGTAGCTCATGAGGATTTCCTTTTCAGCCACACTTGTTCTTTGAGAGCATACCACACCATCATGGAGGTTTATTTTTGGATGGGCTTTGAGGAGGAGATATATCAGCATGTGAGCAGATGCATAGACCAGATGGAGAGGGAGGAGAGACATAACTCTTTGGAGGAGTTATCACAGCCACCTCTTTTTCCTTTGGAGATGAGAGGAGACTCACTTATGAGCCACTCCACTTATATGAGCAGGAGATATGGTAAGGGAATTCATATTTGTTCACATGATTATTTGCATGATGTATGTATGCATCCCTTAACCATACATGTCCAGGATAATGCTCCAAGGAGGAGCACTCTTTTTTCTAGACCATATGGTTTAGATGAGGCCATGAGCATGATTGATGCCCATTCCCTAGGAGGAATTGAGGAAGATATATTTTATGGAGGACATGATCATTGTACACCTTACATCATTCACTTCCTCCATACTTATGAGGAGATTGGAGCAGCAGGAAAGTGGTTGAGGAGCCACACTTTTTATCAGTCTCTATTGCAGTTGAGGGTCAAGCTGCATTGGTTGCAATTCAGGGACCATTGTCCTTCACATGTGTTGCATATGGCAGCAAGCATGATTCTCATCTTTGCTCCCTATGGGTCTATTGTCCTTGTTCTTATGAGGAGCATGCTTGGGAGGAAGACACATTGGGTGGATGTGTCCTTTGAGGGAGGAATTCCTCGCACTTTTTTCACTACATGTTCTAAGGGGAACATGGGACATGATATGGTTTCCTTAATAACACATTTTTCACTTTATGAGGTGAGCCATATGATGGAGGAGATGCCATATGTTGATGACTTCAAACTCATCATATATGGAGATACTTGGGCCAGCATGGTTTGCAGCGTTGGAGGAGAGATCCTTGGAGATATAGTCTTCATTTTGCTACTTGAGGGCAAGTATTTTGCAGCCCAGGATCAGCACTTCATCTACACTTATCATAAGTGGAGAGATGGACAGTGTGGGGTAGGCTACATAGTCTACCATGTGCAGATTTTCATCCCACCTACTTTGTCGGGCTTATAGGAGTTGCCTAGTTGGAAGGTGACTCATTTTTCATGGCTCATAGCTTGGGGATGGAGGATCCATATGAGGAAGCTATTTCCCATTATATTTCAGATCCCATTCTTCAAGGGGACCTCTAGACATCACTTTGTTATCCTCTTGAGTATCTCACCTTTACATGGTGATGGCTTGAGAGTTGACTTACATGCTAAGGAGGAGCATTGTGGAGACTTGATGGATGAGATAGCATCACTTCACTTGGAGGAGATCATCATACAGGGATGCTACAGGGAGAGGAGAGAATAATTTAGTCTATCCTTGAACTTGCTTGAGGACAAGCAATCTTTGAGAGGGGAGGACTGTAATGTTCCAAAATTTTCATGAAGAAAATTGGAACATCAATTTTTTCTTATTTCATCTAGGAGGTGAATAAAATGGGTAAAAGGCCCATGAGTAGGAATAAGATCCTTCATAGTGTGAAAAGGATCATTGGAGCAGCTTATTTTGCACCTTCCAGTGTGAAAAGGGGCAATTTGCATGAGGACAAGGTCAAGTTTGACCAAGTCAATAGCGATGCCTAAGAGGTGTAGCTTGCTTGGGAAGATAGCGCAGTTTTGGAGGGAGAAATATTCCTTGTGGATCAAACCCTAATGTGTGGGGTCCAGGGCAAAGAGGCATTCACTTGCATAAAAGGAGGAGGAGGGAACCATAGTGAGATATCTTTGAGCATTTGATCATTTGTCTACTTAGACATATTTGCAGTCTCGGTTGTTCAACTGAGTTGCATTGCTTCTTAGCACAAGGTATTCCTATTTAGGATTTCCTCTCCTTCTTGAGAGACCTCTTGAAGGATTGCACTTCATTTCCCCACATCTTGGCTCAAGGCCAAAGCCACTTCCATCAGTCATTGCGTTATTTCTGCTGAAGTATAACGTAGTGTTGTTGGGTGTTGTAGTGGAGGGTTCCACAACACCTTTCCTTGGCTCATATTTCAGAGGAGGGAGTTCCTATTTCTTTGGGAGATATGTGAAGGAGGTTTCAGAGCTTATTAGCACATCTTGGCATCAAGGCCAAGCTTCTCTCATCATATACAGCGCAGTCCAGCTCCTTGACTGTGTTATTTGTGAGCATATTTGCAGTAGGGGTTTCACCACTACTTTGGAGGGCAAGATCTTAAGGGATTGGATCAGCCTTTCACCTAAGAGATCCATTGGATGAGATCTATGCATCATGTGCAGCATCTTCAGCTATCTTCATCCATTTCTATTTTCTGAGTTGCAGCTGCTACCTAGTAACTCCGACATTTCTCCGGATTTTCCATTTTGATGTATATTCTAGCCAATCCTCCCGAGGATTGTGTATTATTGTTGTATTAGTGTTTTCAGGGGTTGAGAGCTTTCTCCCCCTTATTTATTTGAGCTATCATTGTCATATCATGTATTTTGTTGCAGTGTCTCTTATAAACTGCATTATTTTAGCCAGGGCTCTTCTCATGTAGCAGTGTTGATTCATTTCTTTGTACATGTTCTATTGAGGCTTCCATTGCCTAGTTGGAGTGATTGATTCCTCCACACATTGTATAAATTTGCTGATATATCATATATTTATTGGCTACATATATTGTCATGTGCTCACAGCAATAAGAATAACGTTTTCATTCCATCATATGAGCTTACACTTGTTGTAGTCCCTCATCAGGCACTTTTAGAGGACATCTAGGAGTGGGAGATATGTTTAACCACTCTAGAAGGATTTCTTTGGAGCCTCCTCTTAGATTCAGGACTTATACACATTTTTCTAAGGGATCCAGGTCCTGGTTTCAATTCCTGTAGCATACATTACTAGAAAATGCATTTTCCAGTCATGCCTTGCTAGCTGTTCCATATTTGGAAGATTACAACTAATGTCCTCGGAAAAACCCAATGCAGAAAAATTGGTGCAGCATATCTGAGGGTTTTTTTTATTATGAAGTAAATTCTTAGTACAAATCTATGATTGGAGAGACTGTCAAATCATATAGAAAAACTGACAAAAGAGATCTCATGAGAAAAAACTCACTCCTCCACGGGAAACTAGCACTGATCTGCATCAAGGCTGGACTACCCTCTGATGCCTCTGTGCAGTGACTACATCACTATATGCAGTGACTGTGTCACAACTTGATTTCCCTTCTACCTCTTTTCTGGTCTCACTACTAGTTGGAAACTAAGCCTCCATAAAATCTCTCTGGGGTCTGACACTAGCTCTACATTGTATCCTCTGTAGGAAAATGATTCTCCCTCTAACTCTGCATAGTGACTGTGTAGGTATTACGTCACTAACTCTGCATAGAAGCTGTGCCTCTCTCTGTCTCTGCTACTATGTACTCTCCGGCTCAGGAAACCTTCCAATTGGAAATACTACCCCTCACTACAATCAAGGATCACTTAGATATGATTTTTCGTCCAAGCACTTGCCTCGTTAGAAAAAATCGATCTCTAGAGCCTTTGTGTCTCCATGAATGTATCTTCCAAATGACCCTTCAAGTCCTTATTATAATCTTCTCGTTGAGGATTCAATGGACCAGATTAGATATCTAAACAATGGCTAGGATTAACTTTTGATTTGATCTATTTATTCTAGACCATTCTCACTCATATTCTATTAATACACTTTAATTATTTCATTTTCCTAAGTTAATAGAATACATCTCATATATTTCGTCTTCTCTTACACATCTCTGAATGATGAGGTTGGGGCATGTGTAAAAGATACATCCATAAATCCATGAGAACCTACCACTTTGTCTAACAAACATTTTTTTTTTTTGAAATTTGGCTTTTGTGATCCATAATTTGTATATAGAAACTTTCAATGATAATCACATATAAACCTATTTTGTCGACGTGTTTCAAACCAACCAATGTGGTTCATATTCAAGACAATATGATCATGTGTGAGTATGCCTACAACTAATTATTTAGCTATATCTAAAAACCAAGGAGAGTTAGTACAGATTGCAAATAGGTGCTCATCAGGAAAATAATATTCTACGAGGGGCTCATTTTCATTATATCTGAGTCTAGAGAGAAAATTAACTACAACATTATTCCTTCCTATTTTATTTATGATGGTGATATCATATTCTTTTAATAACAATAACCGTATAGTAACTCTATAATTTATAATTGGTTTATTCATTAATTATTTGATTGAAGCATGATCAGTCTAGAATTTTATCAGATAACCTGTAATGTAATGTCAAAATTTGTTGAAATGCATAGATGATCACAGTGAACTCCTTTTTGGTTACCATGTAAGTAATTTTTTTAGCTGAGATATTCTTACTTGCATGTGTCTTCTTCTTCAAGTTTTCCTAATACAAATCCTATATTGATTTTTGAGGAATCTATAGAAATATGGAATGGGAGGGACCAATTAGGTCCTCTTAAAACTAGACCCTTTGACACTTTAGACCTTAATTCTTCAAAATCATACTGGAATTTTTTTGTCCATGCAAGCTTAGAATTTTTACTTAGGAAAGCAAATAATGGATGAGAAATTTGAAAAAAAAATCAAGGAATCTTCAATAGTAGCCAACATGTCCTAGGAAGCTACATGCTTCTTTTTGTGAGTGAGGAGTCGGAAAATTTAATATCGCCAATTTTTGGGTCAGATCTTCCTAAATTCCCTTTGTTGAAATATGGTTCTCTAACACAATGTTATCAATTAAGATCATTTGACACTTGATATTTTTTAGAGCCACATTAGGTTCCTTGAACCTTATTAATGTTTTCTCAAAATTAGATAATGCATCATAAAAATCATCACCATAAGTCGTGAAATCATCCATATATATCTCCACACAATCATGTATCAAATTGGATAATATAACAATTACAAATCATTGAAAGGTGGTAAGGGAATTACATAATCTGAATGGTAGAACTCAATATGAAAACTCCCCCTATGGAAAAATAAATTCCATATTATATCGGTATTTAGGAACAATTTGGATCTGGTTATAACCATTGAATCCATCAAAGAAAGAAAAAAATTTATATCCTACTTGGGTGTCCAAGGCCTAGTCAATAAAAGCTAGTGGAAAATGGTTTTTGTGAGTTTCTTTGTTAACTTCTCGATAATATAAGCAAACTCTCCATTTCCAATTTTTCTTAGGTACATTGACAAGAGGGGAGACCCATTGAATATCATAAATTGAGTAAATTATTAGATTGGGACTAGGGCCTAAGGATTAGCTAAATTTTCAAAGTGCTAAAAAATGCTTCAAACCAAGATGAGAGCGTAGATCTTGTCACCAGGATTCCAACGCAACTTGTTTCATCAAATTATGAGTTCGCATGATTGAGTTATGTCCTGTTGTTCACTTTCCAAAACAAGTTCAGAACCAAATCGACTAGCAGAGTGGGATCCGAATTGGTGGTTGTCATGGAGTCTTGAACTCTACATATAGAATCAGGGATTGCACAGCCACATAAATGTTGTAGGTGGAACAGACAGTCGTGATCCAGTCAACAGCGAGGGTTGAATGGTGGTGATTAGATAGCAGAAGCAACAATGAAAGATCAATGGGATAGATCTCATCGTAGTTGAGAAACATCACACAAAATAGAGTTTACCATTAAAGAGCTTCACAAGTTAAATTATATAACTCACGATGCGACGAGGAGGACCACGTGTCGGCAGAGGTCTGAGTGCTATCGCACTTCACAAGCAATACAGTTTATTCTATGATGATAAATATGTGGGAGGCTAATATGCGATAAGTGAAACTTTGCATCGATAGATTTATTTTTTACTGTTTAAAGTTATATGTTAAAAGTTGCGACACTCGATTGGCAATAAGTAAATTGTTGTGATTTGCGAAATCGCCAAATCGCAAAGTTTACGTTATATGTAATGTGAAATTAGTAGAAATCGTTATATGTGCCGACATGCGATATGGTAAGAATTGATATCTGCGATGTACCTTGTATTACGATTACGATCTGTTTGAAACGTAAGCGTTATTTGATCGTGAACATATGTATGTTTAATGAAACTCTGATATTGTATTCCATTGTTTCCGCTAATTGTCAAGCCTCCTAACGGTTAGGGGTGCGCATGTGGCCATCGTCCTAACCAAAAAATTTAATACGCGTCTTATTAGGTGGAGTGGATAGGGGCATGCCAAATTTGGTGGTTAGCCCTAATCTAACTCTAGTTAACTGGAGTTCTCCACATTTATTGGAGCTTTCCTAGGAGATATTGGGAAAAAGTGTAGAAGGCTCAATTTTTGACCATTCTGAGTAAATGAAGAGTCATTCTTGACTAATTCGAGAATTATAGAGCCATTGGTGAGATTTTCAAAGCCATCTGAGGACTTCTGAGCATGATTTTGCTTCAAAGTAGTTCCAAGGGCCACTAGGAGCCAGCAGGAGAATGAGGCCTAGCCAGGGTAGCCAGAGGCCATTCTCATGAAACCAATAGTCATTTCTGACTATATTGAATCTTTTGAATCCAATGATGGGGTTTTCAAAAGCATTTGGATACTTCTAGAGCTGAAGAAACCATAGATAATTTTCAAGGGAGCCTAGTGCCACCAGGTGTTGGAGGCATAGAATGGGGAGCCTGAGTTCATTTTGAGCGAATGAAAAAACTATGTTGGATGATTTCTATGTGATGGAGATAATAGAATAGGTTTTATGAGTATAAGAGTACTTCTAGGAGATTTTTTGCCACAGAGAAGCTCAGGGAAGGTCAAGGACACCGACAGAAGATGTCAAGCCCAAGGGAGGCTACAGTAGTCAATCCAGGGGTATTTTGGTATTATAAACCCATTGGTACAGTCCAAAAAACCATTGGATTTTAGCGTCAACTTTTAAAATACCATCTTAATCCCAAAGAGCCAAGTCCATTCGAAGGCTCAAGGAGACGTAGCCCAAGTGTTGAGGGTGAAGTCCTTTATTGTTGGTTAATTTGTTGCAATTTATGGTTGTTGTGCATTCTTTTAATAAACTTAAGAAAATGTTTAATTGCTCACACATAAATCCTTAAACCAGTTAAAACACATACACCTAAATCAAGAATTCAATTCCGCACATGCATGTATAAGCAAGATCCTTATTTTGTTTTAATTGAGTGGGAGTTTCTTGCATAGAAAAACAAGTCATCCACCCATATCAGATTAGGTTCATATCAGAGGACTAGGTTTCTTACTTGAAAAAGATCTAGGTTGCTTTCTTGACAGAGCACAAGGTTTCTTGTTTGCTTGTTTTACTTGAAGGGTGTTTAACAATGCAAAGAATTTAATTGTTTGCAAATGGACTGATGCTTACAAGTTTGAGTTTGCTAGAGGTGAAGGGGAGATACTGCTAGCTAAGTTTAGAAGAGGACAAGAAGGAAGAAGGCTGAAATCATCCTCCTTACCCAAAAAACCTCAAGGTAACCCTTGAAGCACAAAAGGGATTGTTTGCAAAATAGGTTGCTTGAAGAAGAGATACAAGTTGTAGAGAAGAGCTTGAATCTACAGCCAAATTGTTTTTTAATTTTTGTCAATTTTTTTTTAAGCTTTGTGAATTGTTATTGAAGTTATTTAATTCATTTACATAGTGATGAAAACTTCATCAAGTGATGTTTCTAAATCCTCCTCCTTTGCAAGACTCTTTGACAAAGAGATGAAGCATTACTTTCACATCATGAAAGATATGGTGCGACAATTGTATGAAGATGTAAGGGAGAGCACTAAAATTCAAGATAAATTGGTTGCTATGAAGAAAGTGAAGCAAGAACTTCTTCAAAAGATGCATGAGATGGAGATTCAGCTCCATGATGCCAAAGAAGCCTTATCCAAGCATGTGCTTGAAGAAGAGGTAAATAATTCAATTTTTTCTTCAATTTCCTCTCAAGATAAATGTGTAGGTTATTTTGAAAAACACACAAGAGGAATAGGGTCCAAATTGATGATGAAAATGGGCTATGAAGGTCAAGGATTAGGAAAACATGCATAAGGCATAGTTGAGCCAATTATGGTTGAGGAAAGGCCTAAGTATTTTGGTCTTGGCTATGGAAAACTTTATGGAGAAAGTTATAAACCCATGAAGGAAATTGAAACAGTTCGAAGAAGGACTTTTGTTGTAGGTTCAAACCATCAAACATGCAAACTTTGTAATCAAGATGAATGCAATTGTTTGAAACCCATGTTGCAGCAAGATTATTTTAGAGATGCATCTTATGGTGAAAAAGAGAGTTCTGACAGCTCTAAGGACATGAACAATGTTGTTGGTCTTCAAAAGAGAGATGGAACCTCTTCAATTTCATCTTCTCAAGAAGGTGAAAAAGATGTACATTCAAAGCAGCATTCAAGGTATAATTCTTCCCATAATCATGTTGTTTATGACTATGTTAAACATGACAATTCTGCATGCATGAATGGGAGAAAGTGCTTTTGTTCCTATTGTGGTTTGTGTAACCATGAAGTTTCAAAATGCTGGAAGAGAATGAAAGTATACAGGAAACAATCGAAGCAAAGGTGAATTGTACAGAGGAAGCAAAATATTTTAACACATTGCTAGAAAAAGGGACATCTCATTGCCCAATATTGGACACTACATCCAACCACTCATCCCAAGCACATGAATCAAGAGGATTAAAAGACTAGTGAGAATGTGACGATCAATTCCATCATCAATGTGAGTCCAGATGATTCACAAGAAGAAGATGTTCAGCAGGAAAAATCACCATTGAAGTGGGTTGGCAAGAAATGGCTTGATTTCTTGACCAAGGCATGCATTTACGTTGTACATAGATGCAAATTTCAGCCTTATGTATGCCTGAATTTCTGTTGAAAGTATGACAAGTTGTAGCATATTATCACAACTTGTATGATGCAAGTTTGCATGTGAATTTTTTTCAGTTGAAGGCATTTTTTTGTTGCACAATTTTTCATGGAGGTGTAAAAGATGGGTATGTTACTCACTTATGTTGCAGCAACATCATTCAGTTCAGCTCTTCTAGTCAACCACATGTTTTGGGATTATGTACTTGTTTGTACTTGAAAGGAAGAGTTGAAAGTATACATGCATGAGCTTTTGTATCTATAAATAGAGAACTTGTGATAATTTCATTGTAAATAGATACATGCATGAGTGTTGTTAATATGTATCATGTTGTATATCGACTTGTGTCGATTGCATTGCACATTTCATGTCGACTTGTTGTTGATGTTGCATGTTGCACGACTTATGTTTTAGTCGAGGGTGTTTTTCAATTGTGAGACGATAAATGGATACACCAATGTGCAAGAGGATCACCATGCATGTGATGTTACAGGAAGGTGACAATCAGTGATTTGAAGAAGAAAAAAGAGGTGGTATTCATTTCAATTATTGCATAAGATTTTCTTTTCAATATTGATCGTGTGTCCTTGTGACAAGATGTTGGGAGAAGTTTTGGTCCATTCAGTGAAGAAGTGGACAAGATGCAAGGTGTTTTGCAGCCATTTCAGAACAAGTTGGTGCTTTTTTTGTTGACAAGAGTTCACTCATCTTGCGAGCTTAATTTGGAAAGTGGATTTCCAAGATAGAGCTTGTATGCCATAGTTGCAAGAGGGACTTCATTCTCAGTGGGAAGGCTAACATTTTGCCAAGCACATAGAGATAACAATGGTACAATAGTGTATGCATTAGTTTACAGTAGCCAGCAATGTTGAAGAGGCTCGGTGACAACCAAAGAGCAGTGGTTAAGAGACATAGCTAGTTGTGGTGCAAGGCATGTCAAGGTGATTTCCAAAGAGACTTGTCAAGAAAAAATTAGTTGATATAACTTGAAAGCAGCAGAGTGTTGAAGCTCAAGGCAGATAATCATTAGCTTTTTTGGGTCCAAAAGCTCGTAAGTGGGAAGGAGTGATCAAATTGGGATCAAGGCCTAAGGATTAGCTAAAATTTCAAAGTGCTCAAAAATGCTTCAAACCAAGACAAGAGCGTAGAGATCGTCACCGAGATTCCAACGTAATTCATTTCATAAAATTTTGAGTTCGTATGATTGAGTTATGGCTTGTTGTTCACTTTCCAAAACAGGTTCATAACCAGATCGACCAACAGAGTGGGATCTGAATTGGTGGTTGTAATGGAGTCTTGAACTCTTCATATAGAATCAGGGATTTCACAACCGCGGAAATGTTGCAGGTGGAACGAACAGTAGTGATCCAGTCAACAGTGAGGGTTGAACGATGGTTATTAGATCGCAGAAGAAATAGTGGGAGATTAACAGGAGAGATCTCATCGTAGTTGAGAAACATCACACAAAATAGAGCTTACCGTTAAAGAGTTTCACAATTTAAATTATATAACTCACGATGCAATGAGGAGGACCATGTGTTAGCGGAGGTCCGAGCGCTATCGCACTTTGCAAGTGATACAGTTTAGTCTTTGATGAAAATTTTGCATGAGGCGGATTTATTGTTTACCGTTTAAATTTATATGTTAAAATTTGTGACACCCAATTGGCAATAAGTTAATTACTGCGCAACCTAATTGGCGATAAGTTAGTTGTTGCAATTTGTGATAATGCAAAATCGCAAACTTTACGTTATATGTAATGTGAAATTGGCGAAAATCGTTATATTTGCCGACATGCGATATAGTAAGCGTTGAGATCTTTGATGTACCTTGTATTAAGGTTGTGATATTTTTTAAACGTAAACGTTTTTTGATCGTGAACGTATATATGTTTAATGAAACTCCGATATTGTATTCTGGTGTTTCCGCTAACTATCAAGCCTCTTAACGGTTGGGGGTGCGCATGTGGCCACTGCCCCAATCATAACATTTAATGTGCGGCTTATTAGGTGGAGCAGATAGGGGCGCACCGAATTTGGTGGTCAGCCCTAATCTAACTACAGTTAACTGTATTTCTCCACATTTAGTGGATTTTTCCTAGGAGATATTGGGAAAAAGTGTATAAGGCTCAATTTTCGACCATTCTGAGTAAATGAAGAGTAATTCATGACTAATTCGAGAATTCTAGAGCCATTGGTGAGGTTTTTAGAGCCATATAAGGAGTTCTAAGTGTGATTCTTCTTCAGATAAGTTCCAAGGGCCATTAGGAGCCAGTAGGAGAATGAGGCCTAGTCAAGGTAGCCAGAGGCCATTCTCATGAAACCAATAGTCATTTCTAACTATCTGGAATCTTTTGAATCCAATGATGGGGTTTGTAGAAGCATTTGGAGACTTCTAGAGCCGAAGAAGCCACAGATAATTTTCAAGGGAGCCTAGTGCCACGAAGAGTTGGAGGCATAGAATAGGGAGCTTGAGTTCATTCTGAGTGAATGAACAACCTATTTGGATGATTTATATGTGTTGGAGATATTAGAACAGGTTTCAAGAGCATAAGAGGACTTCTAGGAGATTTTGTACCACAGAGAAGCTCAGGGAAGCTCAAGGACTCCAACAGAAGAGGTCAAGCCCAAGGCAACCTAGGTCCATTTCCATATATTGAGTAGTCAATCCAAGGGTATTTTGGTATTATAAACCCATTGGTATAGTCCAAAAAACCATTGGAGGTGAGCATCAGCTTGTAAAATAAATTGACCATCTTAATCCCAAAGAGCCAATTCCATTGACGGAGGCTCAAGGAGACGTAGCCCAAGTGTTAAGGGTGAACTCCTTTATTATCTTTGTTGTTATGTGTTGTTGGTTAATTTGTTTCAATTTATGGTTGTTGTACATGCTTTTAATCAGCTTAAACAAATGTTTAATTACTCACACATAAATCCTTAAACAAATTAAAACACATACACCTGAATCAAGAATTCAATTCTGCACATGCATGTATTAGCAATATCCTTATTTTATTTTAATTTAGTGGGAGGTGCTTGCATAGAAAAACAATTCAACCACCCATATCAGATCAGTAAATAAAATTGTTTTCAAGAAATTTATGTAGTTCCTCTTTTATTATATCTCCTAGTGCAAAATTCATCCAATTTTGGGGCTGGTGATTAGGTATATATCCCTCCTTAATGTATATGTGATGCATACATAATTTTGGATGGATCCCCTTCATTCCTAAGTAATACAAAGCAAATGCATCATTGTGTTTTTGTATTACCTTGATTAACCACTCATGTTGTTATTCATTCAATCCCCGACTGATATTCAAGGTTTGGTTTGGACTAAAGTGGAATCTTAATCTTCTTCAGCCAAAGTCTCATTCTCTATAAGTGAAATTCTCATTAAAGTGATAAAATCTTGTATCTTAGGGTGTAAAATATGATCGAGAGTGTGTGCATGCTTTTGAAGAAGAGGATGCTTTGAAATCACTGATCTCATTACCCTTTGTCTTCTCATGAATAACCAAGTATTGATATATAGATAATACTTGACAAATTTCTCCATCTTCATCACTATACTCTTATTTATTCAATATAGGTAATTATGAATCTACATTGGGCTTGGTAGGAGGATAAAGGGTCAATTTTTTTGTAGAGCTCCCACGTGAGATGGTCATTTTTCCTTACCTACATCTAATGAAAACATCAGTAATGGCCAACCAAGTTCTGAAACATATCAGAGGATGCCCTCCCAAGGAGGTTTTGGGTCACAAAACCATGAAATATGCAAGGTAGTCCCATGAATTTATTGAATTTATGACATTTTCTAATATCTATTTTTGTTTAATGGTAGATCTATTATCAAGTTGTAACATGGTGGGGTTCTTCCTAAGATGAAATAGTCCTATGGATTCCATGGTTTCATGCATATTGACATTAATTTCAGAACCCAAATTGATCAATGTGTTAGGAAAAACAATATTATTAATCTCAACAATACTGCCCAAGTTCTGAAAAATATCAGACGATTCAGGTTTTGGGTTACAAAATCATTAAATATGCAAGATATTCCCATGAATATATTGAAACTATGAAATTTTCTAATATCCCTTTTGGTTTAATGGTAGATATTTTATCAAGTTGTAACATGGTGGGGTTCTTCCTGAGATGAAAGACTCCTTAGGGTTCCATGGTTTCACGCATCATGACATTAATTGAAACACCCAAATTGATCAATGTTTTGGGAATAACCATGTTATTAATCTCTGCGTTAACCACTGGCTATTAGGCTTGGTTTCTAAGACCCCACCCATCATTATCTCTGACAATTATCCCATGACATGGAAAATTTGAGGGTCTTTCTTCTTTTTCCTACGTTTCCTCAAACGAAATTCCCAAATTGTTTTATAATAAATAGTAACATCCTTGATGGATTGAAGCAATGGTATATTTGCAAACACTTCTAATTTTCCCCAAGAGATAAAATTTAGGTTGAACAATAGGCTTCTCTTAGCTCAATCTTTCAGGGTAAGGTAAAGTTTGGGGTTCAGGATGTGGAGGTTTTGGATTTAATTTATGTCTTAATTTTTCACCCTCCGCTTCTTTTTTTAGATATTCAATACAAAACAGAGGTTGGTTATTAGTTAGGGTCCTCCCATATCACAGATGAATATCATTACAATATATGGAAGAGATAGAGTAAGGAGGATAAGTGGTTCTAACCTTTGCATGTTGAGAAACCCTCCATCTATTTTGGTTAAGGATTACTTTTGCAGGAAGTTGTGGTCTAGGAGGGTTAGATGTAGGAACTTGTAATTGTGGAGGAGGAAGGAATTGTGAAGGAGGTTGTACAATAGCTTTTTGGGGTGATCCATAGGTGTGATTCCTACAACATGCTTCCAAATTCAGTTTGTGGGAGGAGGATCCAATGATTTTATTGGTAGATTCCATGGTTGTGAGGTGTACTACATAACAAGTTTAGTCCAATAAGATTTATTATAAAACTAGGATTTGTCTTGGACCTTACCTCGGGGTTTGGGATACCACAGTTTCTTTGGAGCAATGAAGTACGATTTTATTTCTCTTATGATTCTTCATATACAACCTTTAAACCAAGAAGAGACATGCACTTATCAGTGTTATGGTGTTTTCTACATATAGCACATATCTACCTAATTTACTCAGCATTCCCTAAGTGGATGTATTTTCCTACATTTTGGATAGAAGATATCTAGAGTCGCTTGTACTTCCTCCTCCTTCTTCTTATTCTTTAATAAATCCAATTGAGAACCAAAGGAAATAAGTAGGTTAGTTTTGAATTTTTCTAATAAGTTCCCTAACTCAGCTCTAATGACTCCATCTTTAGCAGCCTTAATATTTATTTCCATCATTTCCTTTAGTCCTTTCCCTTCTTTGGTTGCTCCTTAAGTATATCTTCGACAAAGTTCTATTATGTCATTATATTCTAGCTTAGGAACATCTCCTCCACCCATCTGGTTTAGGAGGTCCATGCACTCATCTTGAATTCCTTGTAATAATAGAACTCATCGTGTCATAGGAGTTAAGTCTTGTTTCCTTGTTTTTCTCAAGTTGTAATTAAATCTCTCGACATAATCCTCAAGACTTTCATCTTCTTGGGTCATTATGATGACCTCCTCTCTTCTTTCCCTAGCTTTACAATAATCTTGATATTTTGTCAAGAATTTTTGCTGCATATGCTCTAATGAACCAATGCTACCTTGGTTGAGGCACATGAGCCAATTTAATATTGCATATTTCAATGTGGTAAGAAATATCTTCCACTTTTAAGCCTGATTTACATAATTTTAGCTTCGATAGAGTACATCAAACTCAAAAAGTAAGGTATTAGGGTCTATATTAGAGGGACCGTGCAAGTTCAACAATGCAAAGTGAGGAATTTTCTTCATTTTGGCATATGATTCTAATTCGGTGATCCGGAAACCGAAAGATTCAAATTATTTTTTGACAGGTTGTTGTGTAATTTCTTCTAAGGGAGTATATTCTGCTTCTGAAGTTCATTTCAAATATTTAAGAGAGCTCCTTATTTATAGGTGGTACTCTTCAGAAGGACACAATCCACTTTCTAGAGGGTTCTTATCATCGAACTGATTTTCAAGAAGGTATTGTTCATTCTTCAAAAATATCTCCCCGATGAGCTAGAAATATAGATTTGTTCAGCTCCAAAGTGTTATGTAGGTATTTGTACCATGGAAGGTCCAATATTATTCTTGGAAAGGGGGATTTTTTTTGGCATCAAGTAATTTGGATGGTCTTTTTTCTTTCCCTCTTGTGAATTTCCTACAATGATAGTATGGAGGGTCTTCTTGATAAATCTACCAAGATGGTCTTGTTATTGTAAATTTAGATATGTCATGTTGCTTGTTTTGTTGATTTTAAGACTTATTCAGGACTGGTTTATCATTACAATGTCACTGATAAATATTGAATATAAACTTGTTTTGTTATGTTGTTAATAAAAAAATCTAGAAAATAATTTTGAAGCTACAATTGGTTGAAGAGAAACTATAGGCTGCAAGTTAATGATGCAAATTAATTACCATTAATGAATAATACTTAAGCATCTAATATGAAGATTATATTATTAAATTTATTAAAACTTACTGATCAATAACTTCCCCAAAAATATAGGGCATGGTCTTTGGAAGTTGGGGAAGTGGATATTGTTAATGAGCTAGTAACCATGTACCACCTAGTGGATGAGGTGGGGGTATTTACTAACTACCAACTGAATTGGAAAATGGGGGAACGTTTTTGGTCTTGTGTGGGCTAAAGTCTCACGTAGTGCGAAATTGGGAGTGAGAAGCATAGGAATAGAAAGAGAGAAATAATAGAGGATTTGACTTGTAGACCATTTGGATCTTGCGGTGGGGGCTTTGAGGAAAAAGGGGGTTAATGTTGGGTGGATTCTAGTAGTTCCAGACTAATTTTATAGAAAATAATTGAGAATTCGATACTCTAAATTTATAGTATTTCAATGTTTTTCAATTGTTACATGCTTTTATTTATGTAGGTACTATATGGATGAGTTTTTTTGTGTATACATACAATAAAAAATAGCATAGAAAATTATTAATTAAGTATTATACAAGACTCAGGTAATTCCTTATTCAAAGTAGTGAAATTATGCAACATTTTTACATATGAACAGAAGTATTAATTTGTGTATTATGAACTTATTTCCTAATGTATCCTAAGAATAGATTGTTACTATTGATTTAAATATTATAATCATGTTAATTTTTAGATTGTTCTATGTTGCATAAATTACTTTAGCCCAATTCCAAAATTTACTTAGCAATATTTCCAATTACAATTAGTCTTTTCATTCATCAACAATAATTAAAGATAGAACAATAAATTCAATGACAAACGCGACAATCAACACATCAACAAGAGAAACCAGGATTGGTCAAAGACCAAGGGAAAACCCCACTAGGGGGAAAACCCTTTGAAATTGTTCTTCTATTAGATTTTCATAAAATGTTCAGCAGAGAGTACAATGAGCCCAAATCCATAAATAATAGTCAAAGTCAAAGTTTTGGCTTGTTCAACAAATCTACCAACCAATATCCAAAATATGTGTCAATAGTCAAAATAATGCAATAAAATATTCCCACACAGTTCCTGTTCACCCTTCACAATTCTTGTTCAGCCTTCACAGTTCATGTTCACCCTTTGCAGTTCTTATTCAACCTTCGCAGTTCCTGTTCACCCTTCGCAGTTCCTGTTCAACCTTCGATTCTAAATAGAATGAAACTCGAAAAGAATAATAAATAATATATAACGATGATGTCCAAATGATATTTAGTTAGATTTTATTTATATGCTTCCATGGGTGTCCAATTTTCTTTAGGGATGACCTTGTCCAAATATGCATATGTGGGATTTCCTTCATAAGTGCATTTTCCCTTATCCGATTTGACTGATATTTAGGTTTATTTTGGTCCTCCCGAAAATTGGAATCCAATGCTAACATAATCTTCATCATATGAGTTTTCCAAAGTGGAATTTGACCGTAGTTTCATAATTTACCACTCCCTCTCAACCAAGGAGAATTTGACCTGTCAATATCTAATCATTGAACATCATGTCATGTATATCCTGTCGTCATTTGAACCAATATGGTCAACTCTATCTACTAAAACATTCTCAAATATAAAGAATAAGAATCATGGGGAGAAAAATATACCACCTTCCAACCAAAGGGCTACAACCCGGAACATATGTCAGCGGGCTACTACCTAGAAATATCATCTGGCTACTACCTGGAAATTTCATCAGGCTACTAATCGAAAATATCATCAGGCTACTCTTAGAAATTTAATTGGGCTACTACCTGGAAATGTCACATGGGGGAGCTAAAACTCAACCCATATTAGGCAATATGTGATGAAGGGGAGCTACTACTCAACCCATCCTACCACATGTTAATATTCCCAACAATGACCCATAAGAGTAACGTGGTAGAACACTTAAATCATAATCTAGCTTGGATGAGATACCCAATGTCTGCTCAACTTAGTGTTCCTAAATTGATGTCATAAATTTTCAACCAGGGCTAGTAAACTATTGAAGTGAAGTGCACTATATGTGCCTAGGTATCTTCTTCCTACTTAGTTGTGTTTAGTGTTTTTCTAGTGTTTTTGTTTTTGTATTTTTGTGTTAAGAGGAAAAGAACTAAATTGTTGGCAAAGAGAAGTTACTGATCACACTAAAACAGAACAAAATATACTCTAAACTGTGTATGACACCTAAGAACATAAAATGATAATTCACAAATTGCAAAGCTTGACAAGGAAAGTAACTTATAACATTAACTCAGTCCAATTCATTTCATTAGAGGTATGTTGGAACAACTTGAGAAAAGGATAAGGTTGATGTAATGAGGTTCTCTTTAATAAACAACAACTTACAATATCACAGAGAAAATCTTATCTAGGGTTAGAAATTTGTTGGAACACTTTGAGAAAAGATTATCTGCAATTTAGTAAGGAATCCTATGCTAACATAACTTATGATACTAGAATTAACCCACTCTGCAACTCAAAATATTACTATTAAGCCTCATTCAAGGGTTAGAGATCTCTTGCAATAGCTTTGGAAAAAGGGATGTTTTTAAAATTATGAGAAATTGTAGAATAGTCAAGAACTTCAAAATGATATAACTAATTCTTGTCCATATGATGATGATGTGTTAAAATAAATTAAGAACAAGAGAAGTTTGTAAATAATGAAGGCCTTTAAGTCTAATTTAACAGAACTAGAATACAACTAGCTAATAAAACTTGAAATACAATGAACAGAACTGAACTAAAATGCAATTAACCTCCGAAGTATTATAGCTCTATCTCATTCACGTGTTAGTGATATATTGGAACAGTTCATAAGAATGAGATTTATTGTAACATTCGATGTAAGTGAACATAAAACATGAAGTTCATAAAACTGCCTAAATTAGGATCAAAATAGAGCTAAAGTCACTTATCTAAAAAATATGCACAAAGCCTTTTGGATAGTAGGGGCCCTCTACCATTGGATTGGCACACGAATCTCCTCAAAATTTCTTCAGATCATGCATTAAAGTTGTACTTATTTCATTAAAGGAGAACGCTTCAGAAACAGAGTATCACAGTTTTGGAAAACTTAACAACAAAACATCAACTAACTAACTGTCTCTCGATTCACCGAGTTATTTTTATAAGCAAAATACATAACTGTCATTGAGAAGAAATAGGGATAGGTGTCTTTTTCAATCAAAATCAAGTTAGAACTCCTGTTTAGGCCTCGTACTTTGCTGAAGACATCTGCAGAGTCCTTGTCTTGGTAGAAGTCTACTTCTTAGTTTTGGTTTCTTCCACGTGCATAACCACTTGCAGATTTTTTCTCAGACTTCATAGAGGGCAAGGAATGATGTAGGTGAGTTCTGGAATTCAACCATATGCATTCTTCCTTTAATTGACACCTATAACATGTGTGAACATAAAGATAGTTGCAGAATATGCGACTAGCTACAGAATGGCTGCATTTTGTAGCTAAGTCTAGTCAAAAATCACTACGACAACAAGACCACAAAAGTTTAGTAAGTCAGTTATTGCATGCATTCTTAAAGTAAATTTAATCATTCCTATTGATCTTTTAAGCCTATAATTAACAGAGGATAAATGGAATGAAGTGAAATTTGGTGAAAGGAAAGGACATCTTTGGGGCTCAACATACCCCCACTGCAAAGTTTTTGCATGTCCTCATGCAATCAATCCATGTATTCTGAAACTTCTGCTAGGACATCTAGCTTCCTTTTTCTACTTTGCTTGACGTTTAATGGCATCCTAGGCTTCCTTATGACCAATTTGAACCTCAGATTTATAATTGTCCTGCTCAAATTTTTGTTTTTCTTCTTCAGCTTCTCACTAGCCTTGTACAAGTTTTCCATTTGCAGAGAGAGAGTTGTGTTCATATCACTTTTCAGCTTGACTTGCTCCCTTAAAATTTCATTTTCATTTTTTATATGCCTATTAAGTATTTCCAATTCATATTTATTTCTTCTCAGCACTTCAATTGGAGATTTTTGTGGGCTAGGAGTTCTTCCTCTGCTTTCTGAGGCTCTCTTTTCTAATGACTCAACATAATTATAGATTTTTTGTTGGGCTGGGTCTACCTCCGGAGTTCCTCCATCAAGATCCTCTTCGTACTGGTATTCAGGAGATCTGTCAGTTGGTGTCTCTTCATCTTCAATATATATGATTCCTGTTTGTTTAACTCCAGTATTCTTCAATATGCCTCTAAGCCTATGGCTTCTTCTTAGTTTAGATGGTCCCTCACCTCTCTCCTTAGCATACTTCCTTATTATCTTCTCCTTTTTAAGTTGTTTCTTGATTTCGGCCAATTTTTCAGAGATAATCTCCTCACTGTCCTCTTGTATGGATTTACCAGTTTTAATTTCAACAGATTTGGAAATTTTCCCTCTCCTGCTTCTTCTTGCAAGTTTTTCTTCAGATGGAGTTCTTTAGGTTCTTCAAAATGATTCCTCAAGAGGAACTCATCCCAACTGTCTCCCACCTTTTTAAAATGATGCTCAATTAGGATTTTAACTAGGCCATGGTGATACAAGGTGGTTTCCAAAAACTGAACCCTCTTTTGGACATTATAAGCCATTCTCTTTAGGCTATGAAGTAAGAAAAAGGGTAAATTGATTTATTCATCTAGGAAATGCATCATAAGTCGAATGTGATAAACATATAGGGTACCAAACCTTCCCTCACAAGTTACAATTTTTTGTAGAATTAACAACATATTTTTCCACTTATTCTTTAAGGCTGAACTATGAATGCCTTTCTTGAAAACTGAGATATCCAGACCTGGTGTTTTGAGCATCTGCCTCCATGCTTCATTGTGAAATTCCTTGTTTTTGAACCATCGTTCACCTTGCCTTGGTAATTCTGTTGCTTCTGCAATGAAGGATTCTGTGATAATGAATTTGACATCACCTATTTCAACTTCTGACCCGTTGAAGGACCGAGCAAATGTCTTGGTAACCTCCTTATGGAATCCATTGAACTTTTCCAAAAACTGTAGCCACCCAACCTGTTGTAACATCTCTCTAATCTGTGGGTAACCCTCTAGGTATTTGGTTCTGACTGGTTCGGACCTTACAATGAGTCCCATGGCTTCTTTTCTCTATCTTCAATTTACTGCTCTATTACTGCTCTCCTATTCAAGGTAAAAATGGCTGTAGAGAGTTGTTTTCACCCCAAAGATGACTTCTCTGTTTTTGCAGACAGGAATTGGCTACAGAAAAATGACATGAAGTGGTTATGGAATGAGTGAAATACGGTGAGGGTAAATTACACGAATAAATGAGTTTAAGAGCTGTCATGGAGTGAAAGACCGCGGAAAAATATCGTGAGAATTTCAAAATCATCATTGAATACTTCGGGTTAGTGATGTGACCTAATAGGTCACTTCAAGTACCAACCATTAATTTTTAATAAATGACGATTTGATATGGCGAAATGGAAGGGATTTGTCCATGAATTTTATGATAGGCTTGATAGGCTTGATCAATACGAATAATCAAAATAAATTTATGAAACATACATATAACTTAACCATACTATAACTTTCATAATCTGTTATCATAATAATTTCACAAGTTGCCTTAGCCCTTCTTTTGATTTTTTTTTTGTGGTTTTTAATATGCTTTGTCTTTCTTTGAAAATCATCGATCTTTCAGTCTTCATAATCCCTTTGATTTTTCTTGTTGACATAGGTGTGCAGGATCAATTTGCTGCTGAATAAGTGGTTTCGGGATAGTTTCCTGCAGGATATCTGGCTGCAGAATGTTTGGCTATAGAATGTCTGGCTGTAGAATGTATGGCTGTAGAATATACCTGTAGAAGCTTTGAAACATGGAATGAAATGATTTGAAACATGGATGGAATGTAGTATGAAATGAAATAAAATGGATCATGAAATATGGTGGAATGAAGCATGGGTGAAGTGAAATATGATGGAATTAAATGGATCATAAATGTGAAGTGGAATGAAATATGAAAAGTGGCCTGCAACTTATGATTTGTAATACTCAATTGCAGAAAGAGATCAAATTTGAAATAAAAATGAGATGGTCCATGAAGGAGTGAATGAAGGATGGATGAATGGAGTGAATGAAATATGAATGAAGTGATATATGATAAAGTGAAATGGATCATAAATGCAATGTGATATGTAAAGTGGGCCTGCACTTATGATTTTATGATAGTTGCTTGCAGGAAAAGAACAATTTTGAAAAAGTAAAGTGTCAGAAAGGTTATGATTTTCACTTTATATTTTCTATATAAACATGCTAATCAGTGATTAGTTTTCATGTTTATACCTTCTTCTTTTTTATGCATCTGATTTCAGAAAATACAATTAAGTTGATGAAGAAGAAGGATTCTTCTTCATTAACTTCACATCATTGTTCTCTTGGAAACTCTTGACAAATTATTCTCTTGAAAGTGGCTTATGATACAGTTTCAATCTATGACCATTTACAAGAAAAAGCATTTACTCATCTTATATTAGCCGATTTTTATGCCATTTTGTAAAAAGTTTCACATTCACCATGGCTACAAGCAATGCTTTGGAATTTGTGAAAAATCTTTGAACTTTGAATCAAACAAGAGGGCCAGTTAAATGGAAATTGTGAGAACAAAGAATTTCTCATACAGAGATTGACTGTAGGGGCATTCACCGGATCTTTCACCTTTCAAAGAAAGGATGAATCCGGAGGCTATCTGGCCCTTCTACAGACTCTGCCTAAAGAAATAAAAAGTAATCACAAAGATCCGATCAATGAAAGTATTTGTTTTAACTGCAAAGTATTCATTGATCCAACTTTAATGTGTGAATAGGCAAGTATACATATTCTCAAAATGAAGTGTAGTGGTTTGAAGATGAACTGATAAGTTTTGTTCACTATTTAAACCAGCTTGGGAAAAGATAGCTTATAAAAATTTACTGTTTAAAAGAGAAGAATCTGAAAATATGCAGCAAAATTATACAGTATGACAGAAAATAATTGTTTAAGCAGTTCACCCCTCTCTTGGGCTACCTCCGCTGGGTCCAAAAGCCTCTAATTAGGCTTTTTCCTCTTTGATTAAATGCTCAAAATGTGAATACAACTGTATAGAAGCCTCAAATGGAAAAATACACTGCAAAAATAGATTCAGAAGGCCCAAATCAGTCTAAAATGACTAAACATTCACCTCCATTGGATGAAGGTAGTCCAAAACAGCTCTTCTTCCCTTAAGCCTTGGTGGCTCCACGACCAAAAACGCTGGTAAATTCTCTGTTAGAGTGCCCTAATGGCTCTGTAAACACTTCCAAAAGCTTCAGAATGATCTCTACACCTAAAATCAAAAAAAAAATCGTATCAAAAGGCCTCTCCTAGCCAAATTTATGGCTCTTTTACTGCCACTGCCAGTTTGGCCTAGAATTACTCCAGCTAAGTCTGGCTAACTGCCAGATAGCCCGACAAATATGGAG
Source organism: Pinus albicaulis (assembly GCA_034641835.2). Lineage (NCBI taxonomy): Eukaryota > Viridiplantae > Streptophyta > Pinopsida > Pinales > Pinaceae > Pinus > Pinus albicaulis. The sequence continues at coordinate 1,188,725,847 of CM076578.1, read as the reverse complement.
CCGGCGCTATACTTGGGGAGTCCACCAATAATACCACCAACGTGGGTGCTAGTGGATAAGGTGCATATGACCGCACCCGTCGGAGAACTTAGAGTTAAATGCGTTTTGGTCTTTAATATATAACAAACCATGAATATGCTCCGCCGATCCATGGAACCACGTCCCCATTTCTGCGCGCCCATACGAATGCAAACCGTTAAATAAAACTTCGCGCAAATGGTTTACAAGAACCACCGTGCTGGCCTAATGGTCAGTCCTCTCCACTGTTTGCGACCCGACCTAGGTTCAAGTCCTGCTGAGTCCATATTTTTAAAACGCACCATTTTAAATGTTTTAAAACCTTGGACCATAACTCCGCTCCAATATTTTGAAACCCACGTGCCTGCCTTAACACGTCACCACACATGTTTAAAAATCACGTACAATGCAAACTTGAAATGGAATCATGTGTCCTTTTTTTTACACGTATACCAAAGCCACCATGTCCACGATTTTTAAAACACATGCTATGAATCCTTAACATTAACTGTTTAACTGCATTGGAATTGCCGCCGGTTTAGAAGGCTTTAAGCCCGTGGATATAAACGTATTCATGCAAACGGTTAATATAATTGTTAACATATCCGCTGCAATGTTTGAACAACCACGTTTGATATTTCGTTCCATGAGATTTAAAACATTTGGAATTTGAAATAATAATATGTGTGGTTTTAAAAACTAATATATAGTATTTTAATTAATTTAATTAAAAAAATTTAATATTTAATTTATATATATAAAACTTTAATATAATATATGATTTTTAAAATCAAATAAAATATTAAATATTTATATATATATAAAAAAAACATTAATATAATTTTAATTAAAATAAATAAATAAAAATTTCCACACATAGAATTAAAAAATTTCCTTTCAAAATTGAAGGTTATTGGGCGATTTTAAAGTGCAACAACTTCTTCATACGGCGTCGGATTTGAGTGCTGTTTACGGCGTTGGGATCGTATCGCCGAGCTCTTTCCAGTCGATCTATTCTGGAGCAATTCTAAGCAACTTCATTTTTGAGCATTTTTCTTCAAGAGACTTGATCTCCTGATCACACCTCCCAAATGGGAAGCTTTTGGACCCTCAAAACATTTCTGATTACTGAAACTGATGATGTGGAGACTGATTTTCCACTCTTCCACCCTTGAATAACTGAAATCTACCCGATTTCAACAACTGAAGCTTTTGAGAAAATGACAATCTGTCTCTGGAATCAACTGATCTACCATTGCTTAGATTGACGGAGTCATGATGCAAATGATTAAAATTTGCAGAACAGCAATTGGAATCTGCAGAAAATAAACTTTCTCTACATTGATAAAACTTCCAGAAAGACTTAAAATGACCTTCACCTTGCAAACTGTTCCCATGGCGAATTCTACCATTCTAAAACCAACTTTGCACCATGCTGAATTTTGTGTCCTTCTTGCTTGCACTGCTTTGCTTTGACACTTCATTCACTGCATTGGCTGACCCAAAAGGTAATTCGTGCAACATAACATCATCTTTTTTCAAAAAAAAATTCTTATCAAACTGAGACATATCATTAGCAACATCAATAAAAGGCAAATGCTCAAAATCTGGTCGTTTCAACATCAACAAAGTTAGACTTTGACTTGCATTAACCAGTCTCTTCAATTGACCTGCATGGAGTAAAGAAGATTCCATATTCTTCTTGTGAGCTCTCACAATGTACTCTTTACCATGTTTGAACAAGTGATACTTGTTTTCATGGCGATAGAAGATGGCCTTCCTGTCAAATAAATAAGGACTTCCCAAAACAATACCTGAGATATCAAGCGGCACCACATCAAGTTCAACTGTGTCAATAAAGTGTGCAGTTATTGCAAAGCACAATATGCACTTTATTGAGACTTGCAAGTTGGCATCCTTGCAGATCCATCCAAGTGGATAAGGCTTCAGATGTGGAATGGTCTCAAGTTTAAGCTGCTTGACCAAATCTTCAGAAATAAGATTTGCTTGTGACCCACTATCAAATAGTGTGTCAATTTTTGTATGTTTGGAAATTACCCTCACATGGAAAAGCTCTATTCTCCTCTTTTCATCATGAGTATATTTATGACAATTCAAAGAGCTAGAACTAGGAATTGTGTCTTGCACCACTTCTTTCCCCTTAGTGTTCTTTAAAACCATGCCTATGCTTTTTGTCTCATCTCCTGAGTCTGACCCTAAGTCTTGCTCAACTGTTGCAACCGTTTTCTCCTTTTCTTTGGTCTTGTTTTTGTTCTTGTATTTTTCTGGTTTCAGTTCAGGATGAAGCTTCCAACAATGATCTTCATCATGACTTGTCTTCGAACAGTTCTTGCAAAAGAACTTTCCTTTTTCCTTTCTTGAATTAGCAACTCTCTTCTTTCCTTTGTTTTTGAAATTACTATCCTCATCAAAAGCATCAAAAGCATTCTTTCCTCTAGCTTCTAAATGTGTAGCCTGCACACAGACTTCATCTAAGCTGGTAGGATTAAACATTAGGATAGTATGTTGTAGGTAATTGTGCAAACCTCCTATGTATTTCAACAAGGTATCTTGACTTTGTAAGTCTACTCCAAGTAGAAGTGCTCTCCTTCTAAACTCTTGGGTATAATCTTGCACATTTTGACCTTTAAGTTGCCTAAAATTTTGCCAATTCATGATTTCTTTCTGAATATGAGCAAGAGGATAAAATTGTTTCTTAATGGTTGTAATAAACTCATTCCATGTTAGAGTTATCTTACCATGATTTTTAATCTCCTCTCTAGTCTTGGCTTCCCACCAAACCAAAGCTGCTCCATCCATTCTCAAAGAGGCTAATTGAATTTTTGTGTCATCATCATGCAAATTCTGAATTCTTAGATAGACTTCCAGCTGTCTAATCCAGTTATCCAATTTTTCTGCATTCACATCACCATTAAACATCAACAACTCAAACTTTACATCAAGCTTTAACAAAGGATTTTTAAGAGATGTTTTTGTTTTGTGTGACTGATTAACAGAAGTTGAAGAGGATGATGTGGAGGAAGAGGATGACGATGGAGATGGTGGATCACCATTTCCTCCATTCCATTTCTTAGACTCATCTTTGTCTTTCTTTCCTCCTGAAGAATCTCCTTCTTCTTTTTGGTTTCTAGACCCTTCTCCAGCAATCCTATCATTTCTCTCCTGGTATAGGATCCTAACCATCTCAGTCAAGTCCAAGAAAGCTTTTCTAAAGACTCTTTCTTCTTCCTTGGGATCCATTTCCTCATGTACTTCTCCTTCTCTGGATGACATGTTTGTGGCTGATTCAAAGGCTATTGAGGATGAAATGGAAGGTGGATGTAATGGCACTCTAGCCCTCCTTGGTTGAGGATTAACTTGTTCTCTAACCAATTGACCTTCCCCTCTTTGCAGTTTCAGCCTAGTAAGCATCAAGTTTTGCAGAATAATACAATTTACTTGCACAAATTTCACAAACTCTTAAGAAAAACCTTGAGCTCTGATACCAACCTGATCTGAAATCGTGAGAACAAAGAATTTCTCATACAGAGATTGACTGTAGGGGCATTCACCGGATATTTCACCTTTACTAGAAAGGATGAATCCGGAGGCTACCTAGCCCTTCTACAGACTCTGCCTAAAGAAATAAAATGTAATCACAAAGATCCGATCAATGAAAGTATTTGTTTTAACTACAAAGTATTCATTGATCCAACTTTAATGTGTGAATAGACAAGTATACATGTTCTGCAAATGAAGTGTAGTGGTTTGAAGATGAACTGATAAGTTTTGTTTGTTGTTTAAACCTGCTTGGGAAAAGATAGCTTATAAAAATTTACTGTTTAAAAGAGCAGAATCTGAAAATATGCAGCAAAATTATACAGTATGACAGCAAATAATTGTTTAAGCGGTTCACCCTTCTCTTGGGCTACCTGCGCTGGGTCCAAAAGCCTCTAATTAGGCTTTTTCTCCTTTGATTAAATGCTCAAAATGTGAATACAACTGTATAGAAGCCTCAAATGGAAAAATACACTGCAAGAATAGATTCAGAAGGCCCAAATCAGTCTAAAATGACTAAACATTTACCTCCATTGGATGAAGGTAGTCCAAAACAGCTCTTCTTCCCTTAGGCCCTGGTGGCTCCACGACCAAAAACGCTGGTAAATTCTCTATTATAGCACCCTGATGGCTTTGAAAACACTTCCAACAGCTTCAGAATGATCTCTACACCCAAAATCAAAAAACAATTCGTATCAAAAGGCCTCTCCTAGCCAAAGTTATGGCTCTTTTACTGCAACTGCCAGTTTGGCCTAGAATCACTCCAGCTAAGTCTGGCTAACTACCAGATAGCCCGAAAAATATGGAGCCGGCGCTATACTTGGGGAGTCCGCCAATAATACCGCCAACGTGGGTGCTAGTGGATAAGGTGCATATGACCGCACCCGTCAGAGAACTTAGAGTTAAATGCGTTTTGGTCTTTAATATATAACAAACCATGAATATGCTCCGCCGATCCATGGGACCACGTCCCCATTTCTGCGCACCCATACGAATGCAAACCGTTAAATACAACTTCGCGCAAATGGTTTACAAGAACCACCGCGCTGGCCTAACGGTCAGTCCTCTCCACTGTTTGCGACCCGACCTGGGTTCAAGTCCTGCTGAGTCCATATTTTTAAAAAGCGCCATTTTAAATGTTTTAAAACCTTGGACCATAACTCCGCTCCAATATTTTGAAACCCACGTGCCTGCCTTAACACGTCACCAAACATGCTTAAAAATCACGTACAATGCAAACTTGAAATGGAATCACGTGTCCTTTTTTTACACGTATACCAAAGCCACCATGTCCACGTTTTTTAAAACACATGCTATGAATCCTTAACATTAGCTGTTTAACTGCATTGGAATTGCTGCCGGTTTAGAAGGCTTTAAGCCCGTGGATATAAACTTATTCATGCAAACGGTTAATATAATTGTTAACATATCCGCTGCAATGTTTGAACAACCACGTTTGATATTTCGTTCCATGAGATTTAAAACATTTGGAATTTGAAATAATAATATGTGTGGTTTTAAAAACTAATATATAGTATTTTAATTAATTTAATTAAAAAATTTTAATATTTAATTTATATATATAACTTTAATATAATATATGATTTTTAAAATCAAATAAAATATTAAATATTTATATATATAAAAAAAACATTAATATAATTTTAATTAAAATAAAAAAAATTTCCACACATAGAATTAAAAAATTTCCTTTCAAAATTGAAGGTTATTGGGCAATTTTAAAGTGCAACAACTTCTTCATACGGCGTCAGATTTGAGTGTCGTTCACGGCGTTGGGATCGTATCGCCGAGCTCTTTCCAGTCGATCTGTTCCAGAGCAATTCTGAGCAACTTCATTTTTGAGCATTTTTCTTCAAGAGACTTGATCTCCTGATCACCCAGTCACCTTCTTTGAATTTATTTTCCTTAATGTACTTATCATGCCATATAGTCCTTTGCTGCTGGACTATATTTGTTCTCTGGACTGCATCCTTTCTGATCTCATCCAATTCATTAATTTTCTCCAACCTATGCTTTTGTGCTTCTGTTAGATCAAGTCCTAGATAGACTGCGATTTTAAAAGTTTGAATCTAAAACTCTATGGGAAACAAGACTTGTTTTCCATAAACAAGTTCATAAGGATTATGACCTGTTGTGCTTCTCCATGTAGTTCTATAGGCCCACAAGGCTTCAGGAAGCCTGTCTGCCCATTCTCTTCTATGTAAATGAACAGTCTTTGTTAGGATCCCTTCAATGACCTTATTAGTAGATTGCACTTGACTATTTGCTTGTGGATGATATGGAGTAGATTTTATGTGTCTGATTTTGTACCTCTCCATCATTTTTTCCACTAGCCTTGATGTGAATTGAGCTCCTTGATCTGTAACAATTCCTCTTGGGACACCAAAATGAGTAAAATTATCCTCAAAAGGAAAATTAACTACAGATGCTTCAGTAGCAGAAAGTAATGGCTTGGCCTCTACCCATTTGGTAACATAATCAGTGCAAACTAATATATATTTCTTTTGTCTTGATGGAGGACTAATAGGTCCTACAAAATCCAAAGCCCATTTTTCAAAAGGTTCAATATGTACCTGAGGCTGCAATGGCATCTCACCCGAAGGAGAAGGTTTCCCTACCCTTTGGCAACTGTCACACCTTTTGACATACTCTTTAGCATCTTTAAAAAGGGATGGCCAATAATATCCTAAATGAAGGATCTTATAAGCTGTTCTTTTATCAACAAAGTGTCTGCCACAAGGTTCATCATGACATGCCTTGAGGATCTCAGGCATCTCATCTTCCTGAACACATCTCCTAATGATAAAATCTGGACCTGTTTTGTATAACTCATTAGCAACCCATGAATATTTTTCACTATCATAAATGATCTTTCTTTTGTCTCTTGCATTCATTATTGAAGGAAATTTCCCTGAAACTAGATAATTAGCAATGTCAGCAAACCAAGGAGTTTGAGTAGAAATTGCAAAAATATATTCATCAGGGAATTGATCTTCAACTGGAGTATTATCTTTGATGTTTTGGAGTCTAGATAGGAAATCAGCTACTGTATTTTGTTTCCCAGGCCTATCTAGAATGGTAATGTTGAATTCATGTAAAAGCAATAACCATCTTATGACTCTGCCATTAGTAATTGATTTGTTCATTAGATATTTAATTGCAGAGTGATCTGTGTGAACAAAAGTTTCATAGCCTGTTATATAGTGTCTGAATTTATTTATGGCATGAAAAACAACTAAGAACTCTTTTTCAGTTACAGTATAATTTAACTTTGAAGGAGTCAAATTTTTACTTGTATAGTAGATGGCATAAGGAATCAGGTCTTTTTGTCCCAATACTGCTCCTAAAGCTGTATCTGAGGCATCTGTTGAAATATGAAAAGGTAACTTCCAGTTAGGTCCCCTTAAAATAGGTGCTTCAGATATTTTTGTTTTTAGGGTCTCAAAGGCTAACTGGCAATCAGGATTCCACTTGAATTCACAGTCCTTGGTAAGTAATTTGAAAAGTGGAGATGCTATCTTGGTGAAGTTTTCTATAAACCTTCGATAATATCCTATAAATCCTAGAAAACTCCTAACATCTTTTTGACAACTTGGAATAGATAAGTTAGAGATGACTTCAACTTTTGACTTATCAACTCTAATCCCATCCCCTGAAATGTGATGCCCCAAAACAATTCCTTTAGTAAACATCATAAAACACTTCTCATGACTTAGTGAAAGATTTGCTTCTTTAAATCTTTTTAAAACTTTTTCCAAGTTTGCTAAGGCTTCTTCAAATGTGTTTCCATAGACTGTGAAATCATCCATATATACCTCTACACAATCATGTATTATATCTAAAAATATTCCTAGTACTGCTCTTTGAAATGTTGCAGGTGCATTGCATAGTCCAAATGGAAATAATCGGTAAGCATAGGTACCCCAAGGACAGGTAAATGTGGTTTTGTCTTGATCTTCAAGTTCTACTTGAATTTGGTTATAACCACTAAACCCATCTAAAAATGAGAAGTACTGTTTTCCAGCTAATGTATCTAACACTTGATCTATGAAAGGTAGGGGAAAATGATCTTTAAGAGTAGCTTTGTTTAATTCTCGGTAGTCAATACATACCCTCCATTTACCATTTTTCTTTGGCACAATTACCAAAGGAGAAACCCACTGACTATCTAAAATGGGATGGATAAAGTTGACATTTAACAATTCCTGCAATTCTTCTTTAACAATCTCCCTAAGATTTGGATTCATCCGTCTCTGAGGTTGTCTGATTCGTTTACAATTTTCCTCTATGTAGATGTGATGAGTGCAAGTCTTAGGGATTATCCCTTTCATATCAGGTACTCCCATGCATATGCAGAAGAATGTCTCTGTAATATCTTGACTAGATTTTCTTGTTGAGATTTCTCTAGGTTCTTGTTTATGTTTAAAGTTTTACTTGGAAATATCTCAATTGCAGAGCTGCCAAATTTATCCATGGAATAAAGAGACATCTGTCTTGATGATAAAAACTCAATGTTGGATTCTTCTTGAAATTTTTCATGTTTGTATTCCGAAGAGGATTCAAAATTTTCAAAGGTATTCAGAATCTGGCTATCTTCACTAATTTCTAAAATTGTGAAGAGAGGTTGTATGTCTTCTTCATCCTCAATCCATTGAGTATCATCCAATTCTGTAATTGTTTTTGCTGGAGGATACAAGGTAAATTTCTTGGTTGAACTACCATCAGAGATGTACATATCACCGGATCTACAGCTAATGAAAGCATCAGCTGTAGCTAACCAAGGTCTTCCTAATATAATAGGATGTCCTCCTAGATTATTCTTAGGATTTAGGATCATAAAATCCACAGGATACTCCCAAGAATCTAGGGACACTGGAATGTCTTCTATTACCCCATCAGGTTTGATCACAGATCTGTCTGCTAATTTTAATAATGTGGGTGTAAAAATAAGATTAGGAAGTTTCAGTTTATCCATGATTTGTCTACTCATGATATTGATTGCTGCTCCTAAATCAATAAGTGTGTTTTGGATCTCAATTCCATTGATGTGTATTTTAACAACTGGATTTCCTGGGTCTAGATACTTTGGAATGGCAATCTTACCCATCATGATATCTGCTATTTTTCCTGCCAGTTGAATTTTCTTTATCTCTTTAATTCTTTTTCTTGTTTTTTTCATGCTCAACTCCTTTATTATTTTTTCTAAGATTGGAATTTCCTTGATGGCTTGTAATAATGGGATCTTAATACAAACATTCCTTAGCTCATCTAGGAAATCATAATTAGGTGCCATAATTTGTTTTTCTACACCCCTATCAATTGGTAATCTTTCTGGAAAGGGAGGTGTAGAGGTGGATGTTGATGGCTGCTCTAATATAGGAGTTGAAATTATTGGTTCTTTTTGTTTTGATTTTTCAATGTTTGGGACTTGAAAAGATGTGTTCTCTTCAAGACTTTTATTTACCCATAGAGAATCTTCCTCAAAGTTGTTTTGCTCTTGTATGATTACAGAAGGTTTCTTCTTTTCAACTATTCTTCCAGACCTAAGTTGAACATCATTAAGGTCTAGAAGAGTAATCAAATAGGTTGGAAACTGTTGGCCTTCTATCATGTATGTGTTCTAAGGATTTTTATTGTTGGGGTTTGGTATGGGTTGGGCAGGTAACTGATTTTCTTTCTGAGGAAATGGTAATGGAAGTGGTGAATTTTGATGTTGTGGATTTTGATGATTTTGTTGAGGAGGGAAATTTGGATATGGTGGATAGGATGGTGGATATTGATAGCACTGAGAGTATATTCCATAGGTATTTTGTGCTCCTTGTGCCCAAGTTTGAGATTTATTTTGAAATTGGGGCCAAGGTTGCTGCCAAGAATTCCAATTTGGTGGGGGTTGATTATACAGCTTATCATGGAATCCTTGTGTTTGAGGTCCTTGCCAAGGCCTTCTAGAGACAAAATTGAGAGATTATGTGGAATTTGTAGGGGTTTCTTCTTGAAAGACAGCTTTAAGACCAGGAAGTGAAGGACAACTCTTGGTCTCATGTTTTTCTGAACAAATTACACAAGTCTCTACTACTTTTGCATCCAAAGGGCACTCTCTCAAGGCATGCTTCTTTCTACATTTGGGACAAAAGACTGCTAAGGCATCAGATTCATATTTTTGCTTGTTTTGTACCTTGAGGGTGTCTATTTTCTCACTAAGACTCCCTAAAATGTCAGATTTGAATTCATCAAGCATATGTCCTATTTCTGCTCTACTTACTGTCCCAAAAGCAGACTTACTTGCCCTTGCAAGAGCAGGGTCTCTTGGTCCTTTTACAGTTTTAGATTTCCCTCTTGAAAGGTTGATACATAATTCAGCTATTTCAGGTAATGTGAGCTGAGATATATCCCATTTTCCCATCATGTTAAGGATATCTAACCATTCATCCCTAATTGTCTTCAATAAGAGAGCTTTCAAAGTGTCTTGGTCCAAGTTTTCCATTTTTTCCCTCTTGATGTTATAGTTAAACCTCTCCAAAAAATCTTCCAAATTTTCATCCTCTTTTTGTAACATTTTAAACACTTCCTCCTTATGGTTGACTGGCATACAGTAATCCAAATACCTCTCTAGAAATTTTTGTTTCATGTCTTCCCATGTCCTAATAGAACTGTTGATCAAACTCATAAACCATTTTAATGCTGCTCCTTTCAATGTTGAAGGGAATAGTTTAAGTTTTTGGGCATCTTGTAAGTAATCATAGGTTCTACACAGGACTTCAAATTCAAATAGAAAGGTTTCAGGATCTTCACTTTTGAGTCCATAGAAGTTTGGAAGGACAGAGGGTAAAATATTTTTCATAGTTGCATTGGTTTCTTCATCTACTATAGGAAACCCAAAAGAGCTTCCCATTTCTCTTATACCTCTTCCTCTGCCTCCTTCTTCACCTCTACCTCCTTCTCCTCTACCTCTACCTCTACCCCCTCCAAATAGTGTGTGTTCTCCATTAAAGGCTCCTCCTCCCCCTTCTTCTGCCATAGTTGATTCTTTTGTGGAAGTGGAAAAGTTTATGTCTCTAACAGGGGTCCTTGAATATTCTTCTAGGATAGGTTCAGTGGATGAAGTGGAAGGTCTTTCTGATGGAATATATGATCTTAAGTCTTCTGGAATTCTATGATCAGTAAAGCATGGGATGTGGGTTTGAGTTGGAGGTGTGCTGCCTCTTGGTCTTGGTGGAACAAGTGGTGTTCTAGAAATCAAGCTTCTGCTTCTTATGAATCTACCCCTTGAGTCTCTTTCTCTATGCATATCCTTGTTTTTGGGACGTAAGAAACAAGGCTACCTAGTTACACTTCCCCGGCAACGGCGCCAAAATGTCTGCTCGGCTTAGTTTTCCTAAATTGATGTCATAAATTGTCAACCAGGGCTAGTAAACTGTTGAAGTGAAGTGCACTATATGTGCCTAGGTATCTTCTTCCTACTTCGTTGTGTTTAGTGTTTTTCTAGTGTTTTTGGTTTTGTATTTTTGTGTTAAGAGGAAAATAACTAAATTGTATTTTCTAGTTACTGACCACACTAAAACAGAACAAAATCTACTCTAAAATGTGTATGACACCTAAGAACAGAAAATGTTAATTCACAAATTGAAAAGATTGACAAGGAAAGTAACTCATAACATTAACTCAGTCCAATTCATTTCATTAGAGGTATGTTGGAACAACTTGAGAAAAGGATAAGTTTGATGTAATGAGGTTCTCTTTAATAAACAACAACTTACAATATCACAGAGAAAATCTTGTCCAGGGTTAGAAATTTGTTGGAACACTTTGAGAAAAGATTATCTGCAATTTAGTAAGGAATCCTATGCTAACATAACTTATGATGCTAGAATTAACCCACTCTGCAACTCAAAATATTACTATTAAGCCTCATTCAAGGGTTAAAGATCTCTTGGAATAGCTTTGGAAAAAGGGTTGTTTGTAAAATTATGAGAAATTGGAGAATAGTCAAGAACTTCAAAATGATATAACTAATTCTTGTCCATATGATGATGATGTGTTAAAAGAAATTAAGAACAAGAGCAGTTTGTAAATAATGAAGGCCTTTAAGTCTAATTTAACAGAACTAGAATACAACTAGCTAATAAAACTTGAAATACAATGAAAAGAACTGAACTAAAATGCAATTAACCTCCGAAGTATTATAGCTCTATCTCATTCACGTGTTAGTGATATATTGGAACAGTTCATAAGAATGAGATTGACTGTAACATTCGATGTAAGTGAACATAAAACATGAAGTTCATAAAACTGCCTAAATTAGGAACAAAACAGAGCTAAAGTCACTTATCTAAAAAATATCCACAAAGCCTTTCAGACATTAGGGGCCCTCTACCATCGGATTGGCACACGAATCTCCTCAAAATTGCTTCAGATCATGCATTAAAGTTTCACTTCTTTCATTAAAGGAGAATGCTTCAGAAACAGATTATCACAGTTTTGGAAAACTTAACAACAAAACATCAACTAGCTAACTGTCTCTCGGTTCACCGAGTTATTTTTATAAGAAAAATACATAACTGTCATTGAGAAGAAATAGGGATAGGTGTCTTTTTCAATAAAAATCGAATTAGAACTCTTGTTGAGGCCTCGTACTTTGCTGAAGACATCTGCAGAGTCATTGTCCTGGTATAAGTCTACTTCTTAGTTTTGGTTTCTTCCACGTGCATAACCACTTGCAGATTTTTGCTCAGACTTCATAGAGGGCAAGGAATGATGTAGGTGAGTTCTGGAATTCAACCATATGTGTTTTTCCTTTAAGTGACACTTGTAACCTGTGTGAACATAAAGATAGCTGCAGAATATGCGACTAGCTACAGAATGGTTGCATTCTATAGCTAAGTCTAATAAAAAATCACTACAACAACAAGACCACAAAAGTTTAGTAAGTCAGTTATTGCATGCATTCTTAAAGTAACTTTAATCATTCCTATTAATCTTTTAAGGCTATAATTAACAGAGGATAAATGGAATGAAGTGAAATTTGGTGAAAGGAAAGGACATCTTTGAGGCTCAACACCCAACTTACCAAGAGGTAATGATCACATGCCTCTAAGCCTCCTCAACCGTGGGCCAAATGGAGAGGGATAATCCCAACACACCCAATCTTGTGGGTATGATGCCATCTTGGGTATACTTTGCAAATACCATGATAGGGTGAGCTACTACTCCAACCCTGTAGGTAACAGATCAGGGAAACTCCCTTATTTTCCAGAGTTCCCTCAACCCCATGAGCCCTCTATCTCAATTCCTCACCCTAAGAAATAAAATGGGGGGAGGGGAAGAGTATGGCTCAGTGTCCTCAATCAGTGGTGCCCCTTATCAGGAGGGGTCACATCCATCAGTCTAAACTGCTCTCTGAAGACCATGAATTTTCCTTTCGGGAAGCCTTGGTGAGAATGTTTTCAATCTTCTCATCCGTTGATATTTGATGGAGATGAACTACTCCTCTCTATACCATATCATGAATGACGTGATATCGGATCTCTATGTTCTTGGACTTGTCATGAAATACGATATTTTCTACCAAATAAATCCCACTCTTGTTATCAAAATATATCACTGTAGTGTCTTGAACCTGCTCAAATCTCTCTCCAAATATATTCCTCAACCAAACTGCTTCGCAAGTAGCCATGCTAGCAGAAATATACTTTTCCTCGGAAATACTCAATTCTATCAACTTATGCTTCAGGCTCATCCAAGATATCATGGAAAATATAATACTAAAACAACATCCATAGGTGATCTTCCTGTTGATAACATTTCTTGCCCAGTCAGCATTGGTGTATCCATGAAGTTGGACGTCTCTGACAGAGTATCTCAGACCGAGTGTAATCATCCCCTGCAAATACCTCAATATGTGTTTGGAAGCAATCCAATGTGCATGGAGAGGCTCAATCATGAATTGTCTCAATTTTTTCATTGCATAGCATATGTCAGGATGGGTGTTCACAAGGAACATTAGAGCCCCAATCAATTGTCTATACTCGGATGGATTCGCCAAATCGGGTCTTACAACTTCACCACGTAATTTCTTGAAGTTTATTTCCATTTGTGTGGGTAGATAATTGCTTTCAGTCATCCCAAAAATTTCCAAAAACTTCACAACATATTTTCCTTGTGAAAGGAAAATATCACCGGGACTTTGCCATACCTTGAGGCCTAGAAAGTAGTGCATGAGTCCAAGGTCCTTCATATCGAATTCAAAGGTTATATCCCTCTTACATTCCATAATCAGAGGCTCAATACATGTCAGGAATAGATCATCAACATATAAAACCAATATAAGTGGCATACTTTGGAATACCTTGAAGTAGAGGTTGGGATCAGTATTTCTTCTTGTGAATCCCAGCTTCACCAAATAATTGTCTATGTGGGAATACCATGCTCTTGGGGCTTGCTTCAAGACATACAATTCCTTCTTCAATATACAACCATTTGTCTTACAATCCTTTACTTCAAATCTCTGTGGTTATTCAACATATACTTCTTCTTGTAGCATGCCATGGAGAAATGAAGCCTTTACATCCATTTCATGAAGGGTACATCCTCGACTTGTGACAAGGGAAAATATTGAATGAATGGTTGTATATTGAGCCACAGGTGAAAATATATCATCATAATCCTCTCCCTCTTTCTGGGATAATCCTCGAGATATGAACCTCTCCTTGTATTTTTCAATACTTCCATCAATTCCATGCTTAATCTTTGATATCCACTTCGAAGTTACCACAGATTTCCCCTTCGGTCTTAGCACAACATTTCATACATCATTATTCATAATAGTTTCCTATTCTTCAGCCATAACATCTTTCCAAACTTTCTCTTTTACGACTTCTTCAAATGTGGAAGGTTTGGATTAAATTATAGTACTCATGGTGACAACATATCCATGGTACCTACATGGCTTCTTCCTTTCTCTAACGATCTTCAAGCGATGCCTATCAGCATCCTGAAGTGTGTCTCAGAGATAAAGTGGCATATTCCTAGTAGGAGGATTTCTAGGAGGAGAATATAAGGGATCCATGGGAATCATGGGATCATCAACAATATCAGTCTCAAATTCAGGCATGGATGGGCCATCCAAGATATTTATTTCGTTATTCTTCTTGGGAGGAGGAAGCGGGGGAAGGTCTTGAGCTTTTCCAAGTGTGGCTTCTTCATCGAATGTGACATACATGCTAATTTAAACCTTTCTTTGACAAATAATATATATTATAAATGCTTTATAATTTTCACAATACCCAAAAAACATCCCTTTTTTTCCAGTAGCTTCGAGCTTGTTCCTTTTCTCTTTCGGCACATGAAAGTATACAGGACAACCAAGAATACAGAGATGACTCACATCAAGCTTCACACCTGTGAATTCTTCTTCAGGTGTTTTGTTGTCTAATTCTTTATGAGGCACCCTATTTTGAACATATACAACGTCATTTGTCACTTATCCCCAAAGAAACTTTGGTACATTTTGATCATGGAGCATGGCACGAGCGGCTTCAATAATGGACCTGTTCTTCCTTTTGGAAGTTTGGTTTGGAGTATAAGGTGAAGTTGTCTCTTTCTTGATTCCTTCCTTCTTGCAAAAAACAATGAATTAATTTTAAGTATACTCTCCACCATTTTCAGACCTGAATATTTTAATTTTCTTCCTTCAGGTTCAGGGTTAGGATTAGGGATTGGAAAAGGATCGGGGTGAGGAATAAGGAAAAAGGTCAGGACCAAGGTTAGGGGAGGGTACAAGGGAGGGGAAAGGGATAAGGATAGGGAAAAGGAGAAAGGAGAGGGGTAAGGAAAGGGACAAGGGAAAAGGAAAGGGATAAGGATAGGGATAAGGGAACCTTCTTTGATTTTTTATCAAGGCTATGAACTCCTTGAAATTTTCAAATGCTTCATCCTTATGCTTCAGATCATATATCCATGTCTTTCTAGAAAATTCATCAATAAATTCAATATAATAAATATGATTACCAAGAGAGTGTACAGGCATCAAACCACTCAAGTCGGCGTGAATGAGATGGAGGATTTCATTTGTCTTGATTTCACTAGAGGGGAATCGTCCCCTTTTCATCTTTTCGCTAGCACATCTTGGACATAATCCATCATGATGAGATTGAACCTTTGGAATCCTGAATGCCAAGTTCTCCAATTTTAGAAGTGCATCATAATGAAGATGAGCTAACCTTCGATGCCACAATTCTCTTATATTATTTGTAATATGAATCAATTCCAATAGTGGCCTTCCAGTGACGTTGTAGAGTCCTTCATATCTTGTTCCCAAAGAGAATGAATCTTTCATACATGATATAATGGGCCAAGTAAGAAATTTTCCCTTGATGAAGGCAACCCTCGTCCCTTTGTCTTCCAAAGTGGAAATTGATTCCAAATTTTCTTCAACCCAGACACATACATTACATCATGCAATGCAATAGATTCCCTAGAATTCAAATGAAATTTTATGGATCCAAAACCTTTGATGGGATGAGTGGAGTTGTCTCCAAGAATAATTTTTAAATTTGAATCCCTCTCTACTAAGTTAGAGAGAACTTCCATATAACCAAAGAAGTTATGAGTGGCCCCACTATCAACCAACCAACTATCCCGAGAATTCGGAGGAGATGAACTAGTAAGAGTAGAAATAAGAATATATTCATATTGATTTGCAACATTACTTTCATACCTGGAGAATTTTGACTTCTTTTGTGGAAGACAGTCTTCTTCATGATCACTTGGATCATCTCTTATTTTTCTATCATTTCTTCCATCAAGGTCATTACTTCGATCATATCTCCACCTTTCATCATTGAATATGTTTTTTTTGCTTCTAGTATTGTAATGTGGTCCATTATTATTCTTGGGGAAATTTCGAGCATAATGGCCCTTCATGTGACAATGGTAGCATTCAATATGTGATTATTCTTTCATTTTATTTTGATTATGAGGAGGAGGATTTCTTGAATTTGATGGACCTCCTTTCCCTTTCTTCTTCTTCTTGTCATGAGCGATGAATGCAGCGGGTTCTCCTTCTTCATGCTTTTGAATCATTCCTCTTCCTATCATCTCGGAATCTTCTTGAGTTAGTTTTCCAACAATCTCATCAAATGAAGGAAGGGCATTTTTATTTCTAATACTAGTGATGAATGTTTCCCAAATAGGAGGGAGACCTCTTAAATTCATGACTACTAGTTCCCTGTCAAGTACAACTTCTCCAAATCTTAGCAATTGATCTCTAACACGATATATCCTTATTATGTAGGATTGTATGGACTCTCCTTTATTCATATTGGTGTCTTTGAGTTGATCTTTCAAAGTGATGATTTCATTCAAATTTTTTACTTCATACAGACCTGATATCTTATCATACATGTCCTTGGACCTTTTCAAGTTTCCAACATATGCAAGAAAATTATCTTGTAAACCATCAACTATAATTATATTTGTTTTATTCTCACCTTTCTTATGGTTACTTTTGACAACAATGGATGCATTTTATGGAGGCTCGGGTACCTTTCCTTGAATGAAGTCCAAAAAATCATTGTTGTCGGCTATGATTTCCAACCTAGATTTCCATGTAGAAAACTTGAATGAGTCACCCAAATTCTCATTCTCCTTGAAGGTGGTCATTGTCATATTTCCATTTGACTATATTGGATCTTTCAATTTTTCCAAAGATGATTGCTTCAATCATTGTCTCCTCTTGGGCTTGTTCTTCACCTTAGATCTGATATCATGTTAATTTTTAGATTTTTCTATGTTGCATCAATTACTTTAGCCAAATTCCAAACTTCACTTAGATATATTTCCAATTACAATTAGTCTTTCCATTCATCAACATTAATTGAAGATAGAACAATAAATGGAATAAAAAAGGAGACAATCAACACATCAACAAGAGACACCAAGATTGGTCAAAGACCAGGGGAAAACCCCACTAGGGGGAAAACCCTTTGAAATTATTCTTCTATTATATTGTCATAAAATGTTCAGCAGAGAGTACAATGAGCCTAGATCCATAAATAATAATCAAAGTCAAAGTTTTTACTTGTTCAACATATCTACCAACCAATATCCAAAATATGTGCCAATAGTCAAAATAATGCAATAAAATATTCCAACACACTTCCTGTTCATCCTTCACATTTCTTGTTCAACCTTCACAGTTCCTGTTCACCCTTCGCAGTTCATGTTCACCCTTCTCAGTTCATGTTCACCCTTCACAATTCCTATTCAACCTTTGCAGTTCTTGTTCAACATTCAATTCTAGATAGAACAAAACTCCAAAACAAGAAGGAATGATATGTGATGGCGATGTCCAAATGAGCTTGAGGTCACTTGTATTTATAGGCTTCCATGGGTGTCCAAATTTCTTTAGGTCTGACCTTGTCCAAATGTGCATATGCGAGCTTCCCTTCATAAGTACATTTTCCCTTATCCGATTTGAGTGATATTTAGGTCGATTTTGGTCCTCTCAAAAAGAAGAATTCAATACTAAAATCATCTCCATTATATGAGTTTTCCAAAGTGTAATTTTACCGTAGTTTCATAATTTAACAAATCAAACTCAGAAATTTGGTATAATTGTTAACAGGTCTAAACTATAGACCCATGTGTTGAAGACAAATATAAAACATGTAGAGTATAATAAGTTAGTAATATTCTTAAACATGGTTATACAAGAATATAACCTTAACATAATGGAAAAAACATAAGTATTGGCCAAAGAAAGTCTATCATAATAGTAAACAAAGGAAAATATGAATCATAGTCTTAGACCATAATTTAATCCTTAAAGGATAGAATGGAAATTATAAAAGAATAATAGTAAGTAATTAGAAGTCTAGATATAGCTTCTAGCTAGAAAATAAACCTTAAAAGGATATAATGGAATTATTAAGAGAATGACAGGAAAAGAATTAGTATATAACATAGTGTGTAAATAAAGGAAACAAACAAAAATTTATATGACTTAAATTAAAAAGTAGAAAACCCCAATAGTTGCCTTAAACCCTTGCAATAGCTATATTTGAAATTTTATGAACAGAATATAGACTTAAAAATTTTACCAAATGTATAATAATAATACATGAAATAACTAGGAAATGTAGGAAGAGAAATTTTTGAAACCTTTCAAATAAAAGTTAGTTACAAATTTTAACCATTTGGAATTAATAGTTAATGTTCCAAAATACAATACAAAATGTTAAGAAGAATTTGTTAATTATAAGGTTGAAAATACTCATAAAATGTTAAAAATGGTACAAATATGTGATAGAAGTCTTTTGGCCTTAGTCTTTTAGCATTCCCCCTCGGGGAAAATAGTCGAGAGCAGCTTCTAAGTATCGGTACCTGAACTAGAGAATCAAATATTATAGAAGAAGTGACCAGGAGTGCGAGTCTTCTGACCTGTATCGAAAGCTTGTCGAGCCCATTACGAAATTGAAACTCTCGGGTTTCATATTCAAACTTATAGAAGGGATATGTGAAAATTGAACATCAAGTTCCAGTGTACCTAGAAATCCCAATAAAAATAAAATGTGAGGTGAAGCCTAATGAAAGGTAATAATTCTAAATTGGAATAAAAATAACTTTGTGAAAAATGAATTTATAATTGGGAGGAGTGTACTACCAAAATCCCTAAATTTGTTAGCTAGAAATGACATAAAATTTAGTTAAATAAATTGCAGAGAGATATAAAACTACTATATTTAAGAAGTGTTAATGCCCTGTAAGTTTAAAAAGATTTGAAAAACTTAAGCCATTTATAGCTTGATTTATTCATGGCGACCATGACCTATTATTATAATTAGAGCTTAATTTTCAAAATGACCATAAAAATGTAAGAAAATATGTTCTTTAATAAGAACATTAACATACAAGTTTAATAAGTTAAACTTTCCCCAAAAATGGACCACCGCCAAGAGAGACCAGAAATCATAATACGATTTCATCAGTGGAAATATACACAAACAAGCTAAGAAATAAGTTCATAAACCCTTGTCTAACTAATTATATAGAATATTTTACATAGAAAGGAAGAAATTTTGTGTAAATTCTTAATAGTTTACTTGAAGAAATAAGATGAAGGTAAATAATCCTTGTAACTTCTTCAAATAGGTATGAGAGTCGAGTATACATTTTGAAGTAGTAGAACCCTGGAGAAACCTCAACAACCCTAAGGAAAAGTACTCCTATGATTATGCCAAATAAGGAAAACGACTGGTTAGAACTAATAAAATTAAAACACTAAGATTCTAAAGAAAAATAAATGAAACCTGTAAAAAATAAACTTTATACCTGCAAAATCTTTACCTATCGTTGAAACCACAATGCATTTCCATTCAAAGAAATTAAACAAGCTTTGAAGAGAGAACAGGGGCTGAAATTTTTTTAAATTAACAAAGAAAGGTGAAATTAATAGGGGTATTGAGCATAGCAGAGCTCTATTTACAAACCCAATGAAAGCATTTCCAAACCATCTGACAGAAACAAAGTCATTACAAACAAAAGGAAATTATAACCGACAACCATTGAGTGATCAAGATTCCATCGTAATTGTTAGATAAAGGGTTTACACAATCCCATTTTTGTATCATGTGAAGGCAGGAGGAGTCATAGATGTGGTTTAACCACACTATGCCATTCAATTTGAACACAAAATGGATCACATCATAAGTTCCTTTGACCAACATAACGCAAAGCAAAGTGATACATATAGTGTGACCATAAACATTAAACCAATCAATTTTATATACCACATTTAAAGGATTAAACATAAATGCAAAGTATATATAGATCAATAACATCGATAGAACAAATGTGAATGAATAATGATGTCCTTCGAGAGATTGTGATTTTCAAGAACACTTGGAATTATGCAAATCATGCGCTGGACATATTTAAAAGTGTAAAATAAGGATATAAATAACAAGTTTAAAGAAAACAAACCTATATTAAGTATAAAGGTGATGGGGTAAAATCCTATAAGTTCATGTCACGAACCCAAACATTTTTCTTAATCAACCAATGAGCCAATGAAAGAGATTTATTATAAAGGTGATGGGGGTAAAATCCCATAAGTTCATGTCACGAACCCAAATGTTATATTTCTTAATAAACCAATGAGCCAATGAAAGAGCTTTATGTTATATTTCTTAATAAACCAATGAGCCAATGAAAGAGCTTTATCTTTTAATGAGCCAAAGGTGATGGGGTAAAATCCCATAAGTTCATGTCATGAACACAAATGGTTTGATCCATGTATATATATTTCTTAATAAACCAATGAGCCAATGAGAGAGCTATATTTCTTAATAAATCAATGAGTCAATGAGAGAGCTATATTTCTTAATGAGCCAATGAGAGAGCTATATTTCTTAATAAACCAATGAGCCAATGAGAGAGAACTGGAATGTAGACCTTTATAAATGGGGTAAAATCTCATAATTTCATGTCATGACCACAAATGTTTTGATCCATGTATATATATTTCTTAATAAATGGGGTAAAATCCCATAAGTTCATGTCATGACCACAAATGTTTTGATCCATGTATATATATTTCTTAATAAACCAATGATAGAGAATTTTTGGAATGTAGAACTTTTTGATCCATGTATATATATTTCTTAATAAACCAATGAGCCAATAAGAGAGAATTTTTGGAATGTAGACCTTTGTGTACATAATGAATTGGTTATTATAAATATTATAACAAAAAGTTTAAGGAATATCTAAATCCAAACTAACACATTTTCATTGTAATAAAAATATAGATTGAGGTGGGAAAGAAGATTTTATAATTAGTTAAATAATAAATATAAACTTAGTATGGCATCCATACTCACATTGACTAAAGATCATAATGTAAAGGAATAAGAGTTAATGAAAAACTTAAGTGAAATAAAATGAAGGAAATATCTAAACCCAAACTAACACATTTTCAGTCTAATAAAAATATAGATTAAGGTGGGATAAAAGACTCTATACTTGGTTAAATAATAAAGATAAACTTAGTATGGCATCCATACTCACATTGACTAAAGATCATAACGTGAAGGAATAAGAGTTAATGAAAAACTTAAGTGAAATAAAATGAAGGAGACCCTTTAAAATTTTAGGCTTAATTTAAAATTATGTACTATAAAAGAATAGTTGACCGTGAAAAGAAAAACAGTGGTAAATTATTGAAGTACACATGTAGTAAATATTGTATGAATAATGTATCCAAATTTAAATAAGTAAATATATTTAGGTGTGTTCTGAGAATTATATTACATGTGGTATCAAAGTTGTAGGTTACAACACTAAGCCTTTATAGGTCCTCACTGAAATATAATTTTGTGTCTAACTAACAAACAACAAAAATACTACAAACAAAAAATTGAAGAATAGTTGAAGATAATAATAATAGAAGGAATTTTGTAGGATCACCTAGAGGGGGTGAAAAACATGACATTGAGATGGGAATAATGGGAGGAGAAACTAGAAATCAAAATAATTACGAATTTGATATTTTGCAAATAATTCGTAGTCTAAAATCAAATTTAGATAGTGTAAAAGCTATTCATGAGAAACTATATAAGGCAAGAGATGAACAAGAAGATATAAATGGTCACATACTTAAGATTCTAGAAGAAAAAAATAAGAAAATATTTAGTGGTGAGTCTCTAGACATAACTGAATCTATACCTTCTAGTGAGATTTAAACACCTCAGTTTGATGATGAAATGGAAGAACAAAAGCATGTGACTAGTGCTTTTGTGTCTAAGAAGAAAAAGGTTTAATCCCGGTTACAAGTTGAAGAAGGGGTAGAAGCTTGGATTCTGAATATGTCAAAATATTTTGACATTTACAATTACCCTGGCAATCTAAAGGTCGGATTAGCTACATATCAGTTAACTAGAAAAGCATCTTTATGGCGAGAAGAAAACAACGCAATAAGAAAATTAGAAGCAAAAATCTGGCCTAGAAATTATTTAAAAATGAATTCAAAAAGAAGTATTTAACAAAGATGTATTTTGATGAGAAATCCAATGTGTTCTATGAGTTAAGATGAGTTCAATTAATAATGGATGAATCTCTAAACAAATTTATGATTATGTTGCAATATGTGCCATATCTTAAAGAATAAAAAGTAAAAATTCAAAGTTTCATTAGTTGTTTACCTTTTTATTATAAGGAGAGGATTTAATTTGACAATTGTGAAAAAAATGGATGAAACCATAAAAAAATCAAAATTGTGCTACAATCAGAACAGGTAGAAAAGTGATAATTCTAAAAGTTGCATGGAAAAGAAAAATGAAAAATTAATGCTAAAAGGAAAGGATTTAAGAAAACTACTTTTCCTAGTATTTTTCAAAGTGTTCTAGGAGGGAATTATAGTAGAAATGTAAATCAATATAAAAACATGAGTCAAAGAAGTGGGAAACTAGCAACAACAAGGAATCGAAACATTGTCGAATCAACTGTACCACCAATCAAGTGTCGGGGTTGTAATGAAAATAATTTATGGAAGGAAAGCTTAAAAAATAATTTGAATATGAAAGAAATAAAGTATAACATTCAGGAGGAATATAAATTAAATGATGTTGCTCACAATATTCCAAGGATTAATTCAGCATTGAATGATAGACATGCTAACCATTAATCCACCATGGTGGAGATCCAAGGCAAAATCTTTGGAAAGACTGTATTTGTGTTAATTGATCATGGTTCTACTTTAATTTATATTTCTCCTATTATGATTGAAAACTTTAGACTTCAAAAGAAAAAAAAAAACTAAACCCTGGTTAGTGGAATTAGCTACGAGAACCAAAAAGAAAGTTACTAAAATTATTAAAGATTATTCAATAGACTTTTATGGATTTCACACTAAATTAAATTTGAATATTTTACCTTTTTTATCATCTAATGTCCTTATTGGCATGGATTGGCTTAAAAAAAACGGGGTAGTCTTGAACTATTTGGAAAAATATTTCACGTGTTCTAATGATGAAGGGGAGACTTGTACCAAGGAAAATTTTAAGGATGTATATCTATTTGAAAGTTTAGAAACCTTGGCGAATCTTAGTAATCTACAGTAGAAAAATTGTAAAATGTTTGATAATATTTTTGTAAAAATATCTAAAATTTTGATTATATTTTGATTATATTATATTAGTCTATATAAGATATTGGCGATTTTTAAGGTAAAATAATATCATACTATAAAAAATGGGCAAATTATTTTTAGGAAAAAATGTAAATTGGCGAATATTGTTTTTAGAAAAAGTATAGAAAATTAACCCACTTGCGAATATTAGCCCCTAAAATTTCCCCTAACTTGTACAATAAAATGGATTCCAAGAGTTATTTCAGTGAGGAAAGTATTTGTCTTAAAATGCACTCAAAAGGAATGTGAATTATTTTCATTGCAAATTGAAGATCATTATAACAACGATCAGAAACCATTTGTAGAATATTATCCTATTTTAGAAAAATATAAGGATGTCTTTCCCAAGGAAATCCTAAGACTACCTCCAAGAAGGGATATATATTTTACTATAGATATTATCCTTGGAGCAATCACAGCATCTAAAGATCCATACAGAATGAGTGTTCAAGAGTTAATGGAATTAAAGAGAAGCTACAAGATTTGTTAGACAAGAAATATATAAGACCCAGTGTCTCACCTTGGGGTGCACTAGTCTTATTTGTAAAAAAAAGGAAAAGGAAATCATAGACTTTGAATAGATTATCGATAACTCAAAAAAATGATAATCAAGAAAAATTTTCCCTTACTCAGGATTGATGATCTATTTGATCAAGTCAAAGAAGCTACTACTTTCTCAAAGATTGACTTAAGATCCAAGTATCATCATATTAGGATCAAATATGAATACATTCATAAAAAAATTTCAGGATATTGTATTGGAATTATGAGTTCTTTTTACTTCCTTTCAAACACTGATGAACCAACCACTTTTATGTGTCTAATGAATAGTGTACGTAGGCCCTATTTAGACAAATTTGGCATTGTGTTTATTAATGACATTTTATTCTATTCAAATAATGAGGAACATGACCAGCATTTACAAATGGTTCTCTAAACACTTATAGAAAATGAATTATATGTTGGGTGTGGAGCCTGATTATCTTCTTTATTTAGATGTATCACAGCGTCAGACCCCTGTTCTTAACGGGGCGGTAACGCCGCCCGTAATTGAACGTTTTCTAGGGGGTCCAGGGGGGGTGGTTGCGACTTTATGGAGTCGCCCCCTTGCGGGGGGTTTCGAGGGCAGCACCCCTGAAGCTAAAAACAGATGTAAAATTGCCTTATAAAAGTATTCATGTAATTTCTAGTCAATATGGGTTTTTCATTAAGAAGATGATCTGACGGTAGAAGTTATGTTTAATTTATGGTTTTTTTCCCTAGAATGCAACCCCTTTTTTTGCATGAGGGTATTGTATTGTGGCTATGCTTTGTATGTTTTTCTCAAAGCGAGAAACACATATGGATTCTGTGATAAAGAACAAAGGATATTACAACGGATCTACTGTAGGTTGTGTCTCTTCCTTTTTCTGGATAATAGAAAGGAAGGACTGGCTGTTTGGGGTGGACGTAGACCAAATTGGGTGAACCACATATATCTGTATCTCTCTGGTTTTATATGTTTTTTGTGTTTTTGATTCCACATATTTTATGTGTTGCATTGATCTGTAATATATAATTTTCTAACATTATATGCTAAGTTTAGAAAATGTGCATTTTATAAAAAATCGACAGCATTATTTAGGGCATGTTATATTTGAAGAGGGGATAGTTGTATATCTAAAGAAAATAGAGGCCATTATGGAATCGTTAGTGCTTAAGGATGTGGTTGATATCATATCTTTCATGGAAATCAACAGATACTACAGGAGTTTCATAGATGTATTTTCCAAATTAGCTTTTCTAATCACTTATTTATAAAAGAATGGATCTAAATTTGATTGGAATCAGAAATGCCAGAAAAATTTGAGAAACTAAATCAATTGTTGGCTACTACTCCATTTTTTAAACTAGTTGACCCCAACAAAGACTAAGGAGACACTACCTTATAGGGAGGATATTTTAGTTAAATACTAATAATGTCAGTCTTAAATATATATTTGATCAACCAAACTTAAATGTTAGGAAAGATTAGTGGTTGGCCTTCCTTAGTGATTATGATTTTGCAGTCATACACATTAAAGGAAAAGAAAACAAAATAGCAAATGCTCTTAGTAGAAAACTAAATCACATTTGTGATATCTCTACAAGAAGTTGGCAAATAGATTTGAATGAAAAAGTGAGAAAATTTGTAGATTTTGATCAAGAATATGTTAAAATCAAAGAGAAAAATAAAAAATAAAATTATCAAGATGAGAAGGAGAATTATTTTTTAGTTAATGATGAGGATTTGTTGATGTATAGGGATAAAATTTATATACCCAATGACCCAAGTATAAAAGTGTTTGTCCTTGATGAACTACATAAAAATCCTACAACTAGGCATCCTCGCTATAAAAATCTAATAACCATGTTGAGATATTATTTTATTAGCTTAATATGAAGTTAGAAATAGCATAATATGTAGAAAAAAATTACAATGTCAATAGCTTAAAGTTTCCCATAGAGATCTGGTTGGATTATTACATCCTTTACCCATTCCAGAATGGAAATGGGAGGTAATATCCATGGATTTTATCATTGGTTTTCTGAAGACAAGGAAAAATACTAACTCTATAATTTTTGTGGTACGAAAACTTAGTAAAGAAGCACACTTTAAACATGTAAAGTCTACTTTCAAATCCATTAATATAGAAGAAATTTATAAGGAATGAAATATTTGTATTACATAGTATACCTAAGACTATAATCTCAGATTGAGATGCAAATTTTACTTGTAAGTTTTGGAAGGGTTTATTTGAGCGCATGGGAACAAAATTGAATTTTAGAGCAACTTATCATTCTCAGACTTATGGTCAAACAAAAAGGACCAATAAAATACTAGAGGGCATGCTGAGAATGTATGTCATGGATAGGCCCACTAAGTGGGAAGACTATCTACACTTAGTTGAATTTGCCTACAATAATGGTTATCATACTTCATTAAAGATGTATTTTGAGGTAATGTATGGAAGACAATGTAAATTTCCTTTAAGTTGGGAGCATCCTGAAGACAGGTATTTTTTAGGACCATATATGTTGAAAGAAATGGAAAAAATAGTTAAACGAGTGAAATAGAATTTGAAAAAAACTCAAGTTCGACAAAAGAGTTATGAAAATGTAAAGAGAGTTCAAAAATAATTTAATTTGGGTGACCATTTTTATTTGAAAATGAAACCCAAGAAGACTACTCATACATTTGTTAGCTATGCCATGTTGTCACTCGGATATTGTGGACCCTTTGAAGTGTTAGCAAGGATAGGCCCAATTTCTTATCAGCTTGCTCTACCAACAAGCATAAAATTTTAAGATGTGTTTTGTGTGTATTTATTAAATAAATATGTACATGACCCATCTCACATAATTGATTGGAATGTATTACAAGTAGAACCGAAGGGATATTTCTTAGAAGAACCTCTATGCATACTAGACTAGAGGGAATTCATAGTCCAAAATAGGGTGATAGCCCAAGATAAAATTCAATGGAGACACTTCATCTTGGAAGAAGAAACTTGGAATATGAAGATTCTTTTAAAGAAGAATATCCATTATTATTTTTTGAGAACTGGGTTGAATTCCATAATTCCAGAGCAGACACCAGGATGATGTCAAACTCAAGTGGGGGAGGATGTGATATCCCCTGACTTAGAGTTTATTTGTAAATTTGCATGTGTCATGTTACTTTTTTCTCTGGCCTAAAGACTTATTTGGGACTGGTCTATCATTATTATGTCACTGATAAATATTGAATGTAATTTTTTTTTTGTAATGTTGTTAATAAAAAATCTGGAAAATAATTCTGAAGATACAATTAGTTGAAGAGAAACTATGGGTTGAAAGTTAATGATTAAAATTAAGTACCCTTGACGAATAATACCAAGGCATCCAATTTGAGGATTATATTATTAATTTTATGAAAAATTATTAATCAATAACTTCCCCAAAAATATAGGACATTGTCTTTGGAACTTGGGGAAACTGGAGCTCATTAATCATCAAGTAACCACCTACCACCTAGTGGATGAGGTGGAGCTAGTTACTAACTACTAACTGAATTGGAAAAAGGGAGAATTTTTTTTGACCTATGTGTGTTGAATACTCACAAAGTGAATAATTGGGAGTGAGAAGCATAAGAACAAAAAGAGAGAAATAAAATAGTATTTTCATTTAGACTATTTATATATCGAGGGGACGCTTTGAGGAAAAAGGCATCAAGGTTAGATGGAACCTGATAGCTACATACTTATTTTCCAGAACATAATTGACAAGTCGGTACTTTGAATTTCTAGTTTTTAATGTATGTCAATTTTTACATGCATATATTTATGTAGGCATTATATGGATGAGGTTTTTCTTTGTATACATGCAATAAAAAATAAATAACATATAAATTTCTTAATTAAGTATTAAATATGACTCATGTAATTACATAATTCAGAGTAGTGAATTTATGTAGCATTTTTACATATGAAAAGAAGTAGTAATTTGTGTGTTATGGGATTATTTCCTAAATTATCCTTAGAATAGATTGTTACTATTGATGTATATATTATAATTAAACTCAGAAATTTGGTATAATTTTTAACATGTCTAAACTAGAGACCCATGTGTTTAAGAAAAATATAAAATAGGTAGAGTAGAATAAGTTAGTAATATTCTTCTTGTCAGAAGTAAGAATGGTTATACAAGATTATGACCTTAGCGTAATGAAAAAATTGTAAGTAATGGCCAAAGGAAGTCTATCATAACATTAAAAGAAGGAAAATTTGAGTAGTAGTCTTAGACCGCAATTTAATCCTTAAAGGGGTACAACTTTTAGTAACTTTTTGTATGTAATTTTTCATACGCGCACTTCGTGGAAAGGTCAAGGGGCTTTGGGGCGGGTCAAAGTCCCTCTTTTATGTAAATGGGTTATAAGGGTAAATTATGGGCCTCAAACCATGGTTTGATACCATAGTATATGTGCGTTGAATAGATATAAATATAGATAGAGTCTAGTCAATGATGATATGTAATGTTTTGGATCTAAGTACGTTTATGCTTTAGTGATATATTTTGTAAGTCTGGGCTGGGTAGAAAGGCTCATGTTGGTTGTGTGTACGGAGACCTAGTCCTGGTTGTGTGCGTGGAAGGGTAATTGTAAGGGGAAAGCATGTTTGTACTGAACTATTGAATCTAATACAAGGACTGTTTTTGAGCAAAGAAATTGTGTTATGTGTCTGGAATATTTTTTTATTGTTATTTCTTAAGATCACTTTTACTTATGTTATATCTGCGCGAGTAAATCTATATTTATGCATGAATATACATTGATGATGAAGTACATGAATAGATATGCTTAATTTATTTCGCTTTATCTGATTCTATCATTTATCTATGACATAGTTGATCTGCGTTCCATATGTTATATGCATTATCTGTATTTGCGATGAGCTAGTCTGATAAGTCTTGATTTATATATGTGTGCATTTGTTTCCGATCTACAATAAGTTCTGCTATAAACATGTTTAAGTACACCACTTCAATTTCTTCCTCAGGGTGCAGAAACCTCGTTCCAGCACCCCCCCCATACTGCTTCGGGTGAGACTTTGATCTGCACAAGCAGGTCATTTCCCTAAGGGCTAGTAGTTTGAGGGTTTTTTGGTTGCGCGATAAACTCTGAACCTGGGTCAGGACCCCTCAAGCCAACAAATGGTTTTATTTCTGGGACCAAGATCATTTTGAGGGATATTTAATGTTGTGGCACCATACGTAGAATGAATTGCAAGATTGGTTGGATAGAAATATCCTTGAATTCGCGATCCAAGAGAATCGAAGTTCTAAGATATCTGTTGAAAAGTGGGTTTAGAAGTACATCTATATAGAAGTTCACAAGATATTCTTTTGCTCCTTTGCAACTAAGCTACATGAGTGCTTGTTGCGATTTACTGAATTTAATACCTACGAGAAGGACGACGCAGTCACTGAGTGGACTCTTGAATTGATACAACAATTAGAAAAGACAAGCAATAAGATCACCCGCGCAATAGATCATTGGATTGATCGTGTCTTGGGAGGATTCATGATTGAGTTTTCCATTAATCAGTTTTTGTCGTATTCTGAATCAGAAAGAATATTTTTCAAAGGTCTAAGAGGTAAGTTCTTGTGCTCTTTTAATTTATTGTTGAATATGCTATTATCTAAACAGGGCTCTATGTGCCAACTTTTTGCATGAATGTCCCAAAGAGGCCTGACTACACACAGTGGAATAAATTACCATGCAGACCTAGAAGAGGGATTTTTTTATAATCCTCTCAAGGGTAGATATGATAGTGAGGGCGAGCCAGAATCTAGTAGTTCTAGTGAATCTGTGCACTCTAAAGAAGAGGAAGTCTCCCGAGAAGAAGTTTCACCAAATCAGAATAATCAGGGAGCCCTGACCATATTTTGTTATGTAACCAACTCCAAAAATAGAAGAAATGAGATATCAACGCCTTAGAAATAAGCCACTTCGAGGGGGAAACCTCCAATACATTACATGAATGATCAATTCTTGGATGATACAATTCACAAAACCTCCTTTCTATATATAGGAGTCCATGGGGCCATAATGTAATCCTAGTGGGCCACAATGTAGTCCTAGCCGACCTAACAATAATAATTTAAGGGCACAATAATAACAAAATGGGGGTTACAAGGGTACAATAATAACAATAAGGGGGTTACACTAACAACAATAAGGGACTATACTAGTAATATAGGGACCTAACATGCCCTCTCCTTCAAAAAAGTGTTGTCCTCAACGCTTGAGTAGCTCTGGGTGCTTCTGTATAAAATTCTCATCCTCCCATGTAGAATCTTCAGTGGGTAAGTTCTTCCACTTGATGAGATACTCTGAAATTGATCGATTCCATAGTTGTCGAGTTATTTTTTCCATGACTGCTTCAGGTTCCAATATGATTTTTCCTTCCCCATCAAGTTCTGGCAATACTGTTTGAACTGGAAGATCTTCACCTATAACCTTCTTTAAGCATGAAACATGGAAAACTGGATGTACTCGCGAAGAAGCAGGAAGCTCCAATTTGTATGCCATAGTACCAATCTTTTGCAACACCTCGTAAGGACCATAGTACTTTGGCGATAATTTATTATCCTTCTTAGCTTGCTTGAGGGACATTTGTTTGTATGGTTGTAGCCGTAAAAATACCCAATCTCCTACATCAAAACTTCTCTCGCTGCGATGTTGATCTGCCTGTTGTTTCATTTGATTTTGTGCCAAATTCAGGTTATCCTTTAAGAGTTGGAGAACTTCTTGCCGATGCTCGATGTGATCTTCCACTGCTTGAACCTTCGAATTTTCCCTTAAAGATGATGTGATGGATGGTGGATGATATCCATAAAGTGCCATAAATGGGGTCATTTTTTGCTGCAGTATGGAAGGAAGTGTTATACCACCATTCAGCAAGAGGTAACCACTTGACCCATTGTGTTTGTTTATCAGATACAAAACAACGAAGATATCCTTCCAAACATTTATTTACTATCTCAGTTTGACCATCAGATTGAGGATGATAAGATGAGCTATGAGCTAACTGAGTACCCAAACAAGAAAATAACTCCGTCCAAAAATTTCCAGTAAAAATGGGATCTCTGTCGCTCACAATAACCCTTGGGCTTCCATGTAGCTTTTGAATTCTGTCCATAAATGTAGTCGCAACTGTACTTGCTTTAAATGGATGAGATAATGCACAAAAGTGTGCATACTTGGTAAGTCTATCAACTACCACCATGATGACACTCTTTCCTTCGGACTTAGGTAAACCTGTGATAAAATCCATTGAAATCTCCTCCCAACGTTGACTTGGAATGGATAAAGGTTGTAGAAGTCCCTGGGTCTTAATTGTTTCCACTTTATTCTGCTGGCAAACCAAACATTCCGCCACAAACTTTTGAATATCAGATTTAAGGCCATCCCAAAAAAATTCTTTCTTCACCCTGTGGTAAGTTTTTTAAAATCCCGAGTGTCCTCCTAAAGGAGAAGTGTGCAATTCCAGAAGAATATTTTGTTTTAGTTGGGAATTCTTACAAAGATATAAGCGATCTTTGTACCATAAGGAATCATTTTTCCAACTAAATGTATCAGATGTACTAGGATCTTGCCGCAACTTTTGAATGAGTGTCCATACATCTTTGTCCTTCTTCCATTCATCTCTTGCTTCGGTTATCCAATCTGGTTGGATAATAGAAATGGCACAAAGCAATGCTTCCACCTCTTCATTCTTTCTTGAGAGTGCATCTGCAACAACATTCAGCTTTTCTTTTTTGTAGATTATTTCAAAGTCATAACCCAACATCTTTGTGACCCATTTTTGCTGTTCTTCCGACGATAGTCTTTGTTCCAAAAAGTGTTTAAGACTATCATGATCAGTTTTTACCTTGAAGTGTCTTCCCATTAGGTAAGTTCGCCATTTCTTTAGTGCATGTAGTATTGCTAACATTTCCTTCTCATAAATAGGTTTTTGTAAATACTTTCCTTTGATCGGACGACTTTCAAAAGCAATGGGTCTTCCTTCCTGCATTAAAACTGCACCAATTCCATTTCCTGAGGCATCACATTCCACAATAAAGGTTTTTGTGAAGTCTGGCGTAGCTAAGACCGGTGCTAGGCACATTGCCTCTTTAAGATGTTCAAAGGCCTTAGTTGCTTCAGAAGTCCATGAAAATGCATCTTTCTTCAATAATGTTGTTAGAGGTGCTGCTATTCTCCCATAATTCTTAACAAACTTGCGATAATACCCTGTTAACCCGATAAATCCTCGCAATTGCTTTATGGTTGTGGGGACTTTCCATTCCTTAATGGCTTTAATTTTGTTAGGGTCTACTTTAACACCCTCGTGAGATACAATATGACCCAGATATTCCACCTCTTGTACTCCAAAGAAACATTTGGATGTTTTTGCATATAAATGTTTCTCCTGCAATAGTTTGAGCACCCTGTCAACATGTTCAACATGATCCTTCCAAGAACTGCTGTATATTAGTATATCATCAAAAAATACTAGCACAAATTTTCTAAGGAAGGGTTTGAAAATGGAATTCATCAACCCTTGAAATGTAGAAGGTGCATTGGTAAGGCCAAAAGGCATGACCAAAAATTCATAATGACCTTCATGAGTTCGAAATGCTGTTTTTGGAATATCTTCGGTCTTCATTCTAATTTGATGATATCCTGAACGAAGATCCAACTTGGTAAAATAAATTGCTCCATGTAATTCATCCAATAATTCATCAATCACAGGAATGGGAAATTTGTCTTTAATGGTGAGATTATTGAGCTCCCTATAATCCGGACACATTCGCCATGATCCATCCTTGTGTACCAATACTACAGGAGCAGAGAAAGAACTTTGACTAGGTTGAATTATACCCGCCTCTAACATTTCTGCAATCATACGTTCAATTTCGCTCTTTTGGAAGTAAGGATATCTATAAGGCCTGATGTTTGGAGGAACACTTCCCGGAATCAAATGAATAGCATGATCATGATCATGAATAGGTGGGAGTCCTTTGGGAGTTTCAAACACCTTGGAATGATTGTCCAAGACTTGTTGAAGATCTGCAGAAATAGATGATTTTGATGTCGGAACTTCTAGTGAGCATAATTGTGCAATTACGCCTCGTTGTTCTTTCTTTAGAAGCTTTGTCATGACATTAGAGCTTATTATCCTTCCTGGCTTCCCCGCGATACCCCGTAATTCGACTTCCTTTCCTTCTGAAAAAAATTTCAAGAAAAGTTCTTGAAAATTAAAAGCTACCGTCCCCAAAGATTGTAACCATTGTACCCCTAGTACAACATCAGCACCTCCCATAGGAATGGCAAGCATTGGACTAATCAATACATATTCCCCCATGGTTAGCTTGATATTATGGCATTTTCCAGAGCAATTTATAGTTCCTCCATTTGCAACCATCACTTGACATTCTGGTGCCGGGTATAGGAAACAATTTAATTCCTTGGCTACCTTATAATGAATAAAATTATGGGTGCTACCTGAATCAATCAACACTATTACCCTTTTCTTCTTTATATGTCCTTCTATCTTGAGAGTTCGAGGAGTGGTAATTCCTGCCAGCGCATTACATGATATGGTCGGATTCATTTCTTCTTCTTCTAGGGGTGGTTCCTGGTGTAGATCCTCTTCTTGTTCATTTTCTTCTTCTTCTTCACAATCTATGTAAAATAATTTCTTCTCAGCACACTTATGACCTTTAGTGTATTTGCTATCACAACTGTAGCAAAGCCCTTTGCTCTTTTTTCTTCCAATTGTTGTGGTGTCAACCTTGTAGGTTGTGGAAATCTAGGCGTAGCAACACTTCCTTCTTTATAGAATTGAGTGGTAGGCTTCCTTGTCGCCATTATTTTACATTCAACTTTTCTTGCCAACCCGAATGCCTTCTCCAATGAATCTGGTTCCAAAACGCGAACTTCATGTTGGATATTATCCTTTAAAGTGCCTATGAAGAGATCGATCCTGTGTTCCTCTGGAATATCAGTTACCCTTATATTCAATTTTTGGAATTCCTCAATGTGTCGCCCCACTAAACCCTTTTGTTTGAGATTTATCAATTGGCTAAAGAAGGTGTTTCTCTTTGTATCCTCATAATGTGCTATCATTTCTTCCGTAAAAATTGACCAAGTGACAATTTTTTTACGGGAGCAAAGCCATCGATACCATACAAATGTATTTAGTTCTAAATGTAAAGTTGCAATGCGTACCTTTTGTGTGTTTTGCACGTTATGGAGATCAAAATATTGCTCCATCTGTAGTATCCATGTTACCGGATCCTTTCCATCAAACTTCTTCATATCCATTTTTGGAATATGGTGGTTCTTCCCGCCAACATTCGAGTTTATGAAATCATGATTAACATTTATTTTGTTCTCATCGTGAGGTTCTTCTCCTATATTTCCGCCATTAGGAATCATTTCTGGTTTTAAGCTTGTCATCAAGCCTTCCATGTATGCTTTTAGATCACTCTTCATGTTTTCCATGTTGTCTTTTATGTCATCCATCTTAGCTTCCATGCCCACTTCCATGCCATCCATCTTAGCTTCCAAACCAATCATCTTAGCTTCCACGGCTTTCTTCAAACCATCCATCTTAGTTTCCACGCCTTTCTTCAAAACTTCCATTTCATTTTTTGTTGTTCTTTGCGAGAGCGAAATTTGCTCTTGTAATTTTGATATGTCATGTTGCCATTCTTCATCTTCATGAGTCATAGTAGAGCCTTCTGAAGGCTTAATGAGTGTTGAATTCTTTTTAGGGGCCATTTTAGAATCCAATATTGATATCTATTCTAAAAGATTCCCTTGGAATCAATTCAACTTGATTCTTCAAACAAGACTTATGCAATTCGGAAAAAAAATACACACATTTTACTATCTTTTAGGAGATCAATATTGAAATTGAATTATCTCTGTAATTGAAAATCTTCGATATCTGAAATTCAGCCCTGTAGTAGCCCTCTGAAGCTTCTTTCAAATGCCACAGGTCTGACCTGATTTTGATTCTCCAAGACAAAGTTGTGTCCAATCTCCCACAATGACCTAATCCTGGATTGGTTCAGTAGAGCGAACTTGTACGACTTGCCACGTGTCACTGTTTTGTCCTTTGTCTCTGAAATTGATAGCGAAGAAACTACAGGCCGTGTACTGGTGATCACTTTTGACGGCACTCCAATCCAATCTTCAGAGAGAGATTTATTAAACTTTTCCCACGATCACCTCTTTGAGATGAAATTCAGGAGCCTAAAAAAGCACTACCTTCCACAGATCATATCTCCAACAATATTGCGAACCAAGCTCTGAAATTTTTTGACGAATTTCCTCAGGATTTCAGCTTCGCACCATATGAATTTCAGATTCTGAAATTCACAATGACCTGTTTAGGAGCTTGAAAAAAATACCTAACTTCCACAGATGATATCTCCGAAAATATTGCGAACCAAACTCTGAAATTTTTAGAAAAGCTTCCTCGGGATTTCGGCTTCGCACCCTAAAAATTTCAGCTTCTGAAACTTCGTAGAAAAAAAGTTATAGCGAAAATGCCACGATGACCTGTTTGGAGCAGCAACCTGTTTGGAGCAGCAAGCCCTAGAATCAAAGCATACGTGCAAATGTTGTGTAACCAACTCCAAAAATAGAAGAAATGAGATATCAGCACTTTAGCACTTCTTAGAAAGATAAGCCACTTCTGAGGGGAAACCTCCAATACATTACATGAATGATCAATTCTTGGATGATACAATTCACAAAACCTCCTTTCTATATATAGGAGTCCATGGGGCCATAATATAATCCTAGTGGGCCATGATGTAATCCTAGCCGACCTAACAATAATAATTTAAGGGCACAATAATAACAAAATGGGGGTTACAAGGGTACACTAATAACAATAAGGGGTTTACACTAACAATAATAAGGGGCTATACTAGTGATATAGGGACCTAACATATTTCATATCCCATCCACTCAACTTCCACACTCATCTCACAAAGATTCCACTCCACCACCACCTCCACCTCCCCCAGGCACACATATGGCCACGTATATGAAGCTACCTACTTTCAAAGGTATTGGAAATGAATATAATGAGAAATTTTGTTTTTTGAATGAAGTTGTATTGAGAGCACAGCAGGTTAATAATGATGAGGTTAAGAAAGTACAGTCTGCCACCGTTTTCTAAGATCGCGCGTTGGATTTGTATATCAGATATGTACAAGAAACCATAATGCCACTCTAGATGAGTTGAAATATTCCCTAAAATAACAATTCAAGAAGCCTAAATCATACGCGCAGTTAGTTACAAAATTGAAAGAGATTCACCAGGAGATAAATGAATCTATGTGGGAGGCAAATCAGAGGTTGAAGCACACTATCAGATATGGTGTATTCACTGTCGATGATACCCAACACAAGGAGTGGTTTATCGCTATGCTTCTCCCACATCTACGCCAGCCCTTGGGTCAACAGAATATTTCCACGCAGGCTAAGGCTATGGATATTGCGATCAAATTATAAGCTACACCAACACCTGTTGTGCTTGGAACTCAGTAGATTCATAATCAGTTAGAAGCGATGAATTTGGAGATTCAGAATCTGTGCAAATATAAGGCCAAGGAGGTGTACGCAGAAGTCTGGTGCATACAATCTAAATTCGTTGGGAATCATTAGGATCAATGTCTTGTATTTAATGATTATCTGAATGCTGGATGACCTAGCCCACTGAAGAATGTAGTAGGCCCAATATGGTGTGTGATCTATCAGGTTACGGGTCTGCATACAATAGATTCCTTTCCAAGGGTCGGAAAGTATCAGCCTAAGCTGAAGCAGTTGTTTTGTATATTTTGTTCATCACTGGGGCATGATGAGCAGCATTGTCGCACTTTTGACATGATGTTGGACAAGGATGAAATATATAGAATGCAGGTTGAACCTACCTCACCAGCATCCCCCTCTGGGCATGGTGGATTCAAGAATAGAGGAAGAGGAAGAGGAGGTGGATCAGTTGTTCGAGGAAGGGGGAAGGCTATTTTCTACAACTGCAGAGATGTTGGTCACTATGCACGTGATTTTCCAAATATGGCGCAACAACCATGCAGGTATTGTAGATATTTTGACCATGTGTTAGAATATTTCCCTATTTTAATTACTAATATGCAGGAGAAAAATATGCAAACTCCGACGCAGAATCTTCAGATGGTCAGAATAGAAACCCGCGAGGAAGATCCTAGCATGAATGTGGTCACTAGGAGTGGTGCATCCACTAATGATGATAAGGGAGAAAATCTGGATACTGACCTTTGGATTCATAAGGCACCTAAGAACAAATATGGATTTAATTTACAGCGCGCAAAGGAGACTTTTGTTGAAGCACGAGAGGCATTTTTAGAGGGAAACACATCAACATCAGGTAGACCCATGAAGTAGGCAGGGGTATATGAATAAATCTAGCCATTTTTACAAGCTTTCATTAAGCTGAAGTGCAACAAAAAGGCGGTAGAGAACCTTCAGGCCCTGATAGATAATTGTGCAGAAAAGGAACATCCAATGATAGAACAAAAATTTGTCAAAAAAATATATAATAATAAGAAGAGGACGGGGCGAGAGATGCGTATGACTACGCAGATCGGTGCTAATGAGATGGATCAGGTTATTCTTGATCTAGGTTCTAATGCAAATGTTCTACCTAAGAAAACTTGGCAGCACATGGGAGAACCCAAGCTGGAATGGTCTACCATTCAACTGCGCATGGAAAATCAACAGAAAATCATTCCATTAGGAAGAATTTCGCAAGTCGTAGTTAGTATTGAAGGTGTTAAGGTACTGGAAGATTTCGAAGTTATAAAAATTGTGGATGATATTGATCCTTATCTTGTGTTGTTTGGATTGGATTAGGTTATTGATATGGATAGTATCACAAACCTAAAGAAGTAAAGAATGGAGTTTGAAAACAATGGAACCAGATTCATAATTCCCCTAGATCCTGCAGAAGGATAAAGAAACACGGAACCTATGCGCATTGATGATGATATTGACCATATCTATAAGCTGACTTTGCACGACAAAGATTGGGTCAACCCAACGGATGATGGAAGTCTTAATTGGGAAAAGGATAGCTCTTGCTTCTCAGATTCTGATGAAGAATTGGAAAACTAGTAGAACCGATTGCATGAAGTATCTTCATTGCATTGAAATCGAGTGACCAGATATCTTCGATGCATAACATTAGAGGTACACGAATTACCGCATTATAATGTTCTAACCGATGTAAATGTGTTTTTAGTAGAACTGGAAAGAAATTTCCCAAAAGGGCAAAGATTTCATGCCTTGGATCTTGGACTGCGCACTACTCCAGCACGATGGTGGGAGCCTCATAAAGAAAACATGGGCATTTGGGATGAATGCGTGCAGATGATGAGATTATTCTTTAAATGCCCATCTATCAGAATGGAAGAAGTCTACTCTAGAAAGGATGATTCACGTAGACATTTGGCTAAATGGAGTGAGGTATGGGGCATACAAGCGAGACCTGAGTGGGTCCACATGTTCACTCATACATTGGGGAAGGTACCTACTGATTGGTATCTGGAAACAGAGTTGCACCGAGGTACTAGTGAATGTCTTGCGCTAATGGAGAGCTTCATTCTAACATTTATCTTTAAGAGTAATTTTATCAACATTGGTAAAGCATTTCATGATATTCAAGAAGTTATCTTTGACACAACAAAGCCAACGGTAAAGTGCGCTTTGCCAGCCTGGGATGGGCGGATGAAGGATATTGTGAAGTGAAAAAATATGACGGTTGAAGAAAATGATGAAGATCCAAGGAATATCCATTCATTCATTCCCAACTCCATTCTCTGATGAGATCCTAGACAATGTCGGAGGAAAATAAGCTTACTCATTCACCGATGGGTTCTCAAGGTATCATCAGATTAGGATTGTGCCAGAAGATCACAGTAAGACTACCTTTGCAACAGAATGGGCATATTTCCAGTATAGAGTCATGCCCTTTGGATTGAAGAATGCGCCTGCCATCTTCTCGCTCGTAGTAGTAGCTTCTTTCAAGGATTTTATCCATAAGTTCCTGGAAGTATACTTTGATGATTGGACTATTTTTGGGCTATTGAGAAAACATGTTTCAAACCTGTGCTTAATGCTGGATACCTGTAGAAAGTATCATATCTCATTGAACTTGAATAAATGTATATTTTTTGTACCATTCAGGATAGTAATAGGACACATTATCTACCAGCAAGGGTTGATGGTAGATCCCACGAAGATCTCAGTAATTGTTAATATAGAGATACCTGTATTATTGAAATTTCATTCAGGCTTATGCGTTGATAATCGTGCCCATGGAGAAGTTAGTCAAGAAGGATGTGACATTCTGTTGGGATGAGGAATGTCATAAGAGTTTTGAATTGTTGAAATAAAAGATGGTCATTACACCCATACTGATCTTTCAAATTGGTCTAAGGTGTTTCATGTGCATGTTGATGCCTCCTATATCACGCTCAGAGATATTTTAGCGCAACCAAGAGCTGGAGAGATTGATCACCCTATTTCCTATGCCAGTCAGAAGTTCTCAAGTGTAGAATGGAATTATTCAACCACAGAAAGAGAAGGATTAGAAATGGTGTATGCACTACATAAATTATGCCACTACCTGTTAGGAGGACATTTCAAGATATTTACTCATCACTCTACTTTAAAGTACCTAGTTAATAAGTGTGTGTTGGGGGGGAAGATCTATAGATGTTTTTTACTATTTCAGGAGCATGACTTTGAGATCATTGTGAAACCAGGAAGACTGAATTTTGGGCCCGACCATTTGTCGTGCATTAAGACTGGTGAAGAACCCACGAACTTGGAGGATGGATTACCCGATGCACAATTGTTTGCTATCAAGGTATTTTATAATCATTTTCCTGATATTTTTCAATTCTTGACTACTATATGCGTGCCTAAGGAATATACCGTACAGCAGAAGAAAGAGCTCATGGCGCGCACAGCATACTTTACTATTATTGTTGGCTAGTTGTAAAAAATGGGTGCAGACGAAGCTCTGCGAAGATATGTTTTTGAATATGAAAGGCGTACAATCTTAGATGAAGCTCATGCAGGTATTTCCAGTGGTCACTATGCAGGGAAGGCAAGTGTGCAAAATATTTTCCGAGATGGGTTATGGTGGCCCACATTACACAGTGATGCCTATACGCATTGTCGCATATGCAATGTATGCCATAGGATCAGAAATTCATCACGCAGATATGAGATCCCCCTGCATCCACCGGTGGCACTACAAGTATTTGAGAAATGGGCCATAGACTTTGTTGGACCTATTAACCCTCTAGGAAAGAAGAGTGGTGCATGTTACATAATCACTGTGACTAACTATGTAACCAGATGGGCTAAAGCTAAGCCTGTGAACGATTGTACTACAGACACATCTACGCAGTTCATCTTCGAGAATATTGTGACTCACTTTGGATTCCATAAGATTATAATAAGTGATCAAGGTACTCAATTTGTGAATGAAACCATTGAAGCATTGATAGATGAATTCTGGATTCATCATCAAAAGAGAACTCCATATCACCCACAGGTGAATGGTGCAATGTAAGCATTCAAAAAGATATTGGAGATTGTACTTACCAAGGTTTGCAATGCTAACCAGAATGATTGGGATGAGCGCGTACCTGCAGTCCTTTGGGCATATTGAACCACATGTAAAAATTTGACTAGAAGGATACCATT
Organism: Pinus albicaulis; assembly: GCA_034641835.2. Lineage (NCBI taxonomy): Eukaryota > Viridiplantae > Streptophyta > Pinopsida > Pinales > Pinaceae > Pinus > Pinus albicaulis. The sequence goes on along the minus strand of CM076578.1, from coordinate 1,188,684,745 downwards.
CAGAATGGTATATGGCCAAGAAGTTGTGTTGTCGATGGAATACATTGTTCCCAATCTGTGCATAGTAGCATTCACAAATATGGTAGAAGCATTTGTTATGGAGGAATGATTGCCTCAGTTGGTCGCACTTGAAGAAGAACGCTTTATTTCCAATTTCCACCAGCAAGTTCAGAAGGCACATGGAAATGCATGGCATGATAGGCACATCAGGAAAAAGGTGTTTAAGGAATATGATTTGGTCTTGATGTATGACAGCAAGTTTGTGCGCCACCCAAGGAAGTTGAAGATGCATTGGCTAGGGCCATATATTGTTAAGGAGATCATTGATGGAGGTGGAGTGCACCTGGCCACGCTGAGCAAAGAATATATTCCCGGGTATGTAAATGGAAGTTGATTGAAGCCTTACAGGGATGACCCTCTCCCTACACACACCAAATGACTATATGGTCGGAGTATTGGATCTACACAGACAAGATGGAGAATGCACAGAAAGGTGCAGCACACACGCGGTAGTTGTGCGAGGAGGTTGACTGGGTCGCAGAGGTGCCAAAATCTAGCCTTTGGAACAATAAATCTGGAAAAGACAGTTTTATTACCATTTAAGGGAGCATCTAGGTTGCATTTAATGAGGGTATTTTTCCATATTTGGAACCATTTTGTCATTTATGGAGACACATTAATGCATAAGGGACTGTTGAAGATGCGCCAAAACTATAAATATGACCTAATATTTCACAGTGTGAATTGTCTACCTTGAGCCCTCTGATTTATACATGTTATTCATCGCCTATGTCTGGTTTGGATCCGGGATTTGAGGAGGATTTGCGTTGTAGGAGTCTTGGTTAGGTTATCCCACCAATTATGACAACTACGCGCCTAGAAGAAGATCCTACTACGTCGGTCGCTAAGACACCTGCGCCTGCAAAGACTAAGAAGGGTGAGACATCAGGGACCCATAAATCCCCCAGGGAAAATACTCCAAAGTCGCGCTCCAATGCAGCTTAGCGCCAGAAGAGTCCCATGGCGTAGCTCCTTGAGAGCATCATGGAGGAGGAGGAGGATGTGGTCGAATTGGCCCCATTCTCGTGGTTTTTGACCTATGTCACACCACGCAAGGCATCATTCAAGGTCCTGAAGGATATTTACAAGGTTAGGTCTTACATTAACATGCCCCTAATTCCTAATAATATCTTGCTTGAAGGCGACATGTTCACTAAAGTGCCACAGCTAAGAATGGAGGATATGGACCTCGCGGATGTTGATAAGTTCCCTGAGCTTACGCCTGAGCGCTATCTATACAATGTACCCTATGAGGGGGGGCTCATGCGCATGGAGCCACAACGATGGGTGTTAGGCCTGCACAAGGCTGGCCTTTTGAATTTACTTCAAGTCCCACATTTCGGGTACAACCCAATAAATGATATCTGTGTGCCAATTTCTTGCACTCGTGCATGATGAAGCTCTCTGGCTAGGTGAGCGCATACCCATTTATGCCGTGTTGATCCATCGTATCACCGGCCTACCTAAACAAGGCACAGATACCATGGCTAACTTTGGAGGAATTGCACAAGAAAAGAAGGTGGCAGACAAAATCAAAACGACCTACCAAGTGTCATGCCACAACAAAGGATTTGTGGTCAGAGAAATCAACGACCCGGCTGTTCAATTTTTGATGCTTATCATGGCCTGCAAGATGATGCAGAAGTGTAGACCTAAGGAGGTTCCTGCGCAAGTCATTGCACTTGTAGGATAGTGCGAGAAGGGAGTAATCTACAATTGGGCTTAATATTTATGCAAGGAATTCTTGGAGAACGTGTGCAAAGCACAAGAGGAGGGAAAGCACTTCTATTATGCTTGGCTCCTGCTGCTGATAGCTCTAATTGACTGGAAGACCCCAGAGGAAACGTAGTTTCCAAACATAGAGCCGAAAATCTGTGAATCTGTGCGGTACACCACACTATGGAACTCCTTCGTCCCCGCACGCATTATGGAAAATAAGATATTTTGGGTCTTGTTCGATGCTTCTATTTTCTAGGCGATAAAATTCCGAATATGGCTCTCTCCAACTTTGTATGAGCAGTACAAGTTGATTGTATATTTTAAGGCCATTTTCCACAACATTCACATCCACGTGAAGGGTGCAGTCGAAGGAGTTTGGTACAAATTTCCCTATCTTATCACTGAGGACGACTTGTTGCACGTCACTATAGAGTGGCCGCCAGCTTGGCTAGAGTCGCACACCATGTAAGGTGCATCTACATCTATTTCGAATATGCCTACCAAGACTCGCACTGGTATGACTGAAAAACTCAGAAAAAGATCCCATGTCGAATACAACCGGTGAAACGATCGATCTAGAAACAGACACTGCACCGAAGAATAATGGCATCGCGCCTAAAGAGACAGAGGAGCAGGTGGAATTTCAGACTTCTAAGGGCACAAATCGAGGTTCTCAAGCCATGGGAGGATCCAGGAAGAAACGAAAAGGCTTTAAGGCCACTAGAGAAGAATAACTGACATTGACCAAAGATGATTTCAACGAAATCACCAACACGGTCACGACAGAAACAGAAGATATGTGGACAGACATATAAGTGCAGTACAAGGATGCGCTCGATGGGGTACCGGTTGGTATTCAAGAGCTCAAAGTTCAAGCAAGCCTGATTCAGGCAAGTGTTACACAAGCGAGCGTGCATGAAACTAGCGCACAACCGCTCAATATAGTCCTACCTACAACCGCGGACAGTCATCTTATTCAAATACCTGAGCCATCCATCCATGTAGAATCAGCCAGCCGGCGTGCGCAACTACAAGGTTGCGGTGATATAAATGTTAAATTATTTGTTTTTCCTGCAAGGAAATTGCATCTGATCCACAATACGATTATGGATGAGCTCTAGTACCGCGAAGCCCGTGCCCACACCACTACAGTAGAGTCGTAACAGCAGGCTATTGAAGCTCATCAGAAACAGCAGACGATGGAGGAATCATTTCATGCCACATACGCTCAACGCACTACACTAGAGGACAATATCAATCAAGTATGCAGCACCTTGCCAGCATTCCCCGCCACAGCTGCCCCAGCAGATAAGTTAGAAGGGATGGCCACTGCATTAAAGGCCTCGCATGTCGAAGCTCAAACTATGTGAGCTGAATTTGAACACTAGATTTCTGACTTACAGTTAAAGTTGCAACCAGAGACCTCGCCGGAAGTCAGAGCGAAGAGGGTTACCGAAGTAAAACAGGCTACAGATAGCATTGTTCCTGCAGTTGCACAGTGTAGTGAGCTCTTGGATGAGTTCATGGGTGTCTAGAATTTGGTTTAGAGTGAACCAATGGTACATTATTTGCGCAATTATTTGTGTGTCAAGGAGCAACATTTTGCGGCTATGAGGATGGCGGCACCCACCCTTGTGATTGCACAGCACCTCGCCTGCCTACATAAGGGTCAGGAATTTCAGACTGAAATCGAGGACCTGCGTTAGAGAGAACATTTTGTTGAGGCAAGGATGCAACCATGGGCCAAGGAGGCTTTGCAACTGTCACAAACATTGGATGGTACATTGAATACCCTTCAACAGACGCAAATAAGCATTGAATTGGCCAGTAAAGGGCCAACTACAGAAAAACTAGTCATTGAAGCACAGGGAGCTATTGCGTAGAGTCTTGAGGTGGTGGTGCCACTAAAAAATTATGTCATTGCACTCCAATCAAAGATAAAGGAGTTGACCCCACAGTGACTCGGGGCGAGTGACAGGTTTTTGTTGGGGGCATGTTGGAGCGAGGTCCCCTGAGGTACACTTTTTAGTAACTTTTTGTATGTAATTTTGTATATGCGTGCTGCGCGGAAAGGTCAAGGGGATTTGGGGTGGGTCAAAGTCCATCTTTTATGTAAATGGGTTATAAGGGTAAATTGTGGGCCTCAAACCATGGTTTGAGGCCATAGTATCTGTGTGTTGAATAGATATAAATATAGATAGAGTCTAGTTGATGATTATATGTAATGTTTTAGATCTAAGTATGTTTATGCTTTAGTGATACATTTTGTAATTCTGGGTTGGGTAGAAGGCTCATGTTGGCTATGAGTGCGAAGATCTAGTCCTGGTTGAGTGTGGACTCTGTTGGCTATGTGCGCAAAAGGCTAACTATAAGGGGAAATTATGTTTGTACTGAACTGTTGAATCTACTACAAGGATTGTTTTTGGGCAAAGAAATTATGTTGTGTCTGGAATATCTGTTTACTATTATTGCTTGAGATTGCTTTTAATTCTATTATATCTGCACGAGTAAATATGTCTTTATGCATGAATATATGTTGATGATGAAGTACATGAATATATATGCTTGAGTTTTTGCGCTTTATCTGATTATGTCATTTATCTACGATGAAGTTGATCTGTGTTCCATCTATTATATGCATTATTTTTATTTGCTACGAGCTGATCTGATAAGTCTTGATTTAATATATGCGCACATTTGTTTCCGATCTACAATAAGTTCTGTTATGAACCTTTTTAAGCTTATCGAATCAATTTCTTCCTCAAGGTGCGGAAACCTGGTTCTAGCACCCCCCCATACTGCTTCGCGTGAGACTTTGATCTACGCAAGAAGGTCATTGCTGAAAGGGCCATTATTTGGAGGGTTTTTTGGTTACCCGATAAACTCTGAACCTGGGTCAGGACCCCTCAAGCCAACAAGAGCCAAGTATATGTTTTAAAGTAGTAGAACCCTAGAAAAACCTTAACAACCCTAAGGAAAATTACTCCTGCGATTCTACAAAAACAAGGAAAGTGATTGGTTATAGCTAATAAATTTAAAACATTAATATTGTAAAGAAAATTAAATGTAACCTTATAAAAAAATAAAATTTATACAAGGTTTTAAGTGAGAGCATGGGTTCAATTGTTTCAAAATTCGAAGAGAAAGACAGAGGTATGAAGGGTAAAAGATCAAAGTAGAGCTCTTTCTGCAAACCCAAGAAAAAACAATGTCAAATGATCTAGTAGAAAAAAATCATTACAAATAAAAGGAAACCCTAACAACAACAAGCGGTTATCGATCAAGATTTCAGTGTAATCGTCAAATCTAGGGTTTACGCATTCCCATGTTTGTATCACATGAGGGCAAGAGGAGCCATAGATGTGGCTTAACCACTTTATTCCACAAACACAAAAAGGATCATATCATAAGTTCCTTTGACTACCATATCAAATGTGGAGCGAAGTTATACATATAATGCGGCCATAAACATTAAACCAATAAATTTTATATACCAAATTCAAAGGATTAAATATTAATGCAAAGGGTATATGGATGAATGAAGTAGATATAACATATGTGAATGAATAATTATGTTCCCCAATTGTTTGGGTTTGTACCGAACACTTGGAAGTATGAGAACCATGTGTGTGGACATACCTAAAAGTGTAAAATATCTCAAGTCTTGAAGGTTAGCAATACCAACTTTAAAGAAAACCAAACCTTAATATAAGTGTAAAGGTGATGGGATAAAATCCCATAAGGTCTTGGCATACCCACAAACTTTTTTACCCATTTATATATATATATATATATATATATATATATATATATATATATATATATATATATATATATATATATATATAAACCAGTGAGAGAGAATTCATGGAATGTAGACCTTTTTGTACATATTGAATTGGTTATTATAGATATTATAACAATAATGTTAACGAAATTTCTAAATCTAGACTAGTACATTTTTATAGCAATACAAATATAGATTAAGGTGGGTTGGAAGACTCTATAATGAGTTAACTAATAAAGGTAAACTTAGTATGCCATCCATATACATGTTGATTAAAGAGCATAATGGAAAGGAATAAGACTTAATGAAAAAATTACCTGAGATCAAATGAATCAGACCCTTGTGCTTAAAATTTGAGGCTTGATTTACAACTATTTACTATGATAGAATAGTGGACAGTGAAAAGAAAAACAGTGGTAAATTATTGAATTATAAATGTAGAAAATATTGTACAAATGTTGTATGTAAATTTGAATTAGATATATATATATATATATATATATATACAAGTCCCTACTCCTAGGCATATAAAAAATCATACTAAAAGATAAAAGGTTTGAAAAATCAAGTCTTGAAAAACTCAAAAATAGTTAAATAAATTTATACAAAATTTTAGACAAAAGTAATTGTAATATTGATAACTCCCCAGTAATGGCACAAAAAATGATGGCCCTTTCAATTGCTTGTGATTATCTCAATAATAAATTGATGAGTAGTGCATTTAAACTTTCAATCTAAGATTTGTTTGGAATTTATGAACTATCATGCACAATCTATGATAGTGAAATATGTTGTGTCGTGAAGTTATAGTAATATAATGGTTGTCACAACTAAAGATATATATTATTCCACAAATGATTGATATAGCAAGTCATGCCACCCTTGCAGGGAATAAAGCACACTTTCGAGAAAGAAAATTGCAGGAAAATTAAATCACACTTGCAGAAAAGGAAACACACAATTACTAAGAGTGACTTGTTTCAGTATGACATTCTTGGTTGGTTGTAACAAAGATAATGTTTCATGTGCCTAGGATGAAGCGTATGATGAGAAAACAACCCAAAAATAATATTCAAATAGGACACAATTCTCAATTTCAATATATCATTGAAAATATAGTAAATTAAGCTACATGCAAGTTGTCACAATGGGAGTTGTAGCAATCGACAGATTAACCGAAAATAAGCAAATCCATTAGCCAATCCTATGTTTAGTGCATAAAATGACATAACCTAGATTCTTAGTAGTAATTAATGTAATTATAGTAGTAAAAAATATTAAAATTACAGAAAAGGGAAATTAATTGTGTTGCAACAAAGAAACTATGAATTGCATAAAAAAGAAATCAGTAGAATTATAGTGAAATGTAAATTGAGTAGCAGTAATAAAAACTAGTTGTAATTTAAGTAGAATGGTAAAGGCTAAAATACATACTAACACCAAATAGAAGAACCATGATAAGCAACGGGGCCTACCTCCTTGGAAAAGGTACTAAAAAACCTTCAATCACACGATCAAAAGACAAGCATCGAACGAATGGAATAGAAGAGTATTTATATTACAACAATAGTAAATTATACAAAAATAAAAAATAATTTCTCTCTTTCTTATCCTCCTGTGGAATTCAAAGGAAGCCAGGTGTTTATAAAAAAATACTAATTTATAAATTGGGTGATAGATTGGATGACCAGCTCAAGTGAATCAAGTAGCACATCATATTACAACAACATCCATAGATTGGTATTATTTGTTAAAAGTATTACTCATATTAGTTGGGAACCACTAGTAGTTGTGTTATCCTTCCTAATGGGTCACGCAATTTCCTTTGTCACATACCATCATGAGAAAAACATGTTATTTGTACAACTAGAGCATTGATTTTCGAGCTATCGTAATGTTCCTGAGTTGCAACAATGGAAGTTACAGAAACAGAAGTTGTAGCAATAGGTGTTGTGGCAATGGGAGTTGCAACAATGAAAAGTAGAGTCACTCAAAAGTTGCAATATATTTGTTCATCTTGAGTGAGTTGTAACCTCCCCTTCATTGATCGAGGTGGTGGTACAACACTATAGAAAATTTGCAACATCTTTTTTATTATTGATCAATTTGCAACATCCCCTTCAGTGATAAAGATGGAGTTGCAAAATTGTATAAAAGTTGAAGTAGTGGGATGGAAGAGAGTTACAAAACACTTACAATTGTAGCTCATGGAGTTTCAGTAATTTTGTTCGAGTTACAGTTGGAGCTGCAGCAACAAGGATTTTCAGCCATGTGGAGGAGTTGTATCCATGTCCTTTTTCTCCTACCTAACAATATTAGTATGAAAGATGAAATTTTTGCACCATAATGCATAATAATAAGTATAAAAGTGGAAAAAAATATATTATTCGTTCCTACGCCAATAATGGGGTGATAGTGGATAAAAAATGCATAAAGAGGTGATGGAAAGTGGAAGAATGATATCAAAAGGTTATAAATGTATGTTGAAAAAAATACCAATTTGGACACTATCAACATTGTCGATAATCAACACAAATATTTTCTTTGGAAAACTATTACATATGAAAACCTAGCTAAAAGGTGAGCTTGTTTTTCCCACTTTCTTCTAGTATGGAAATAAAGAAATTATGAAGGACTGTTGGCTTGAGGTGTCCTGAACTAGGTTCAAAATTGCGGTTAACCAACAAAACCCTCTTACAACTAGCCCTTTCGGTACTGACCTGCATTAGGGGAATTTTGAGGTCTAAAATGGGCCTCCTAAGAAAAATGTACAACCAAAATAAATTTTATAAGAACCAGTAGGATTCAAGATGATGATTTCAAACATGGGGGATGATTCACCATTTTTTAAGTAAAAGGGTAAAAGGATTAAAAAATAATAAAATAATAAAAATACTTTTTCAACTCGTATTTTCAACTTATCTCCCAAAGTTTTTACTCAAATTTCAAGCGAGAGTACTCGTTGGATGCAAAATTTAATTCCTCATCCAAGGAGTACGCATATTGCATACTTTTGATGGACCCTGCTACATGAAAAATGAGAAATACATTAAAAAACATGATTGAAATCATGTTTTTCAAGTATTTATAATTTTTCATGTAGAAGGGTCCATCGAAAGTATGCAATATGGGTACTCATTGGATAAGGAATTATATTTTGCATCCAACGAGTACTCCTACTCAAAATTTGAGTAAAACATTTGGGAGATAAGTTGAAAATATGAGTTGAAAAAGTAGTTTTTCATTTTTCCCTCCAAAATTTGATGATGTAATCAAATCTTATTTTATTATTTCCACTATTATTTTATAATTTCCTTAGGAGGCCCATTTTAGACCTCAAAATTCCCCTAATTCTTGCGCAAGTCAAAATCTCACCCGAAGCAATATGGGGGGGTGTTGGAACCAGTTTTCCACACCCTAAGAGAGGCTTGAATGATGTGGGTGCCTTAAGATCCAAACAACCATAAACAGACCTTCGCAATAGCAGCCCTAACGAGTAAACTTTTTTCAGACAGATTTAGGTCAAATATGAAAAATATCTTGTGCAAGTTAACACGGAAACTATAAATCAACTAATAACCTTTAACACATAATATCAAAACCTTATATCATCATATCCATCCAATAAGAATCCATATAAACCCAAACATAGTTGCGCAAGAGATCTATTCACAGACAGTATAGAAATTGGAAATAAGATGCAAAAAACATTCATAACATAAACAACAGATGCATATAGAACTTAGATATCCACAACAATACTCCTTTATTACTATTATTTCATATCCTTCATACAAAACACTTCAACGACCCTCGCACACAGCTAGTGGAGTCCGCACACAATAGGACTAAGGTCTCTGCGCACACAGCCAACAGGAGCCTTCTTACGCAGAAAATTCGCACAAAATATCACCAAGTTTTCAGATCTAACATTCGCATTCAGACTTATCCAAAAACTGACTTCTTTAGACTATATCTAGCCATTTATTTATACTATTAGCCTGCACTACTCTATGGTCCACAAACCGTGGTTTTCGGCCCCTTGATATACCCTTTCACCCATTCCAATTCATGAGGGATTTTGACCCGCAACAAAACCCCTGTGCACGACTAATCTATTACAAAATATAGCAAAAATGTTCAGACATAGGGGACCCCGCTCCAACAGGCCCCCAACAAAATCTTGTGACTTGTCTCAAGTCACACTAGTATTGGATTCTTCATTTTGTTCTGGAGCTCCTCGATAGCAACTACAAACGATGTCAAGACACCTACGCTTTGATCTACTATGCTCTGCATGGTATCCACTATCTTCTCAGACGTCGGCCCTTCAGTGGCCAAAGTGACACTCTGCAACATCTGATTCAAATTGTGGACTGCCATATCAAGGTCCTGGGATAGTTTCATAGCTTCATCCGCCCATGTGTTCATATGATCTGTGACTATTTATTTTTTTGCAGCAGAGCTCCTACACCTCGTCCCGCAACGCTTGGCTGGTCTGAAGGCATGCCATTCTCTAAGCAGGGATGAATGTAGGCAAAGCCTCCTGCAAGTCATTGAACTTTTTCTCCTTTGCGCGCAACTCCTGGGTAATCTTCTTGACTAATGGATTTGTCTTCATAGAGGTCCATAGTCCCATTTCTTTCTCTAGGAGCATCGAACCCTTCTCAATGTCCTCAAATATGCTAGTGAAAGATGTCTTTACTAGCGCAACCCGTTGCGTGCACACCTCCGGAGGGGTCTTAGGCTGCAGCTTCACCTATAATGCAGCAATTTGTTGCTCAAAATCTTCTTTGGCAATCTAAATCTCGTACCTGGAAGCCTTGAGGGTTGCGATGAGGCTCTCGATTTTGGCTTTGGGTGTTTTGGAGGCTGAGATAACTACGTCTGTAATCTCACCACAAAGCCTGTCAATGAAACTCTCTATCTCTATGCACTAAGCTACAGCCACCTGTTGTGTTGTCTGAGCTTGAGTACACTTTGTCATCCTTGTTGCTACAATCTTCTAAGCCTCACTGATCTGCTATTGTGCGTGTGCCTCTCTGCTCTGAAGCTCTGCTAATATCAATATGTGTAGCACATGGAGCTACCCACTTGGCAGCTTCGCAAGGTCAATTTCGACCTCGAGGTAGATTTTTACCTCCGTGCACAATTCTTCTTGATCCATATATACTGTTGCCCCTTCTGCTTCCTGTAGTTGTGACGATCGAAGTAGACGGTAGGCTCACTTGCACCGGCCTCGCTTGACCCACGCTATCTTGCAATGTATCCGTTTTGAGTTGGAGGACTTGCAAACTTGATTTTAAAGCTTCCACCGCAGCTTTGTATTGGGTCTCCATGGTGTTCCAATGGTCCTCTGATGCTGAAGCAACTGCATCTGCAATTTTTTCGAGTTCCTCCTCCGTTAGAGTAACCTCTTCCTCACCTCCTACTTTGGACCATTTCCTCTTCTTCCCTAACCCTTAAGATTTTTTTCCGCCTCGCTTAGTGCTGCTTGGAGATTTAGCACCATCTCCATCAAGCCCATCCAACCCACCGAGGTCCACCTCCTCGTGGTCACCTCCCAACTCCTAATCCTTGTCTTTTTCTGCCTCTAGGTCCTTTTCTGCTTCAGCTCTGGTATCTTTTTCGCATGTCTCTGTGTGCAGCTCTGTTGTATCTTTTGGTGTTGTGTCTTTTGGAGCTATTTCTTTCGGATTTGTTTCTTTCGGAGCTCTTTCTTTCCCGAATGTGGACGGCGCAATGGGCTTTGTGGAGCCAAGCTCGATCTTCCATGCATTCATCCATGTTGTGATGACATGGTCAACTTCCACCTCCATGACCATATACGGTAAGGTGTACCAGTTCGAGTCATTGTGCCTTGATCATGACGTTGTGCATAGTCACCTAAAACTCTGCAACATTTTTGTAATTTTCATGCACTGCCACCGAGAGTCATGGTATGGAATGGATAGCTTGCGCTAGCACGCCTTCAAACAGTACCCATAAAATTTTGTTTTCTTCGACTCACTGAGCGTTTGATGAATCCCATAATTTTGCATAGCGCCCCCCCCTCACATACGGCTGGCTTGATTTCCAGAAGGACTGCATCAGCTGGGGTCTCCCATGCCATCAGTGCAATTAGCAATAAAGGCCAGGAGTAGCAGAAATGCCTCTCTAGTTCTTGTGCCTCACGCACATTCTCCATAAACTCCTCACATAGAAACTCTGACCAATTTTACAACATCCATTTTTCAAGTTTCCCCGCCAAGGCAATGACATGGACAAGGACCGTTTTCAGCCGGCACTTCCACATAAGCTTACAACCGAGGATGAGAGTGCCCATGTGCACTGCTGAGTCAACGATGGTATGGACCATAAAACCTTTCTTATCCCATCCCACCTTTTACTTGTCCTTTACCTCCGTTGCTACTTTCAATTCGTTACTCTTCCCAAATCCCTTCATTGGGTGAGGCCCCTTCTTGGGTAGTTTAGTGATCCGATGGATTAGCACGGCATCTATAGGAACTCTCCCCTGAATCCATAGAGAGCCTTCATGAAAAAGGCCAGCAGTTGGCCCACACAAATGTCGGTGATGGGGTACCTTCCGAAATATGGAATCCTCAGCAGATTGAGGATCCCTACGTTGTGGAGCCCGTGTTCCTAGGGCATCAGGTCCACCTTTGGTACATCATCGTATAGCACCTGTTCCAAGTAATTTTATGGTGCAAGCTCTAGGAACGTTGCTTCATTTGCGATATCATAATCATCAAATTTTATCTGGGGGATCTTGCCGAACATTTTTCTGACCAGAGGGACAACTTGAGGAATCAGCGGCATCTGTAGATACTCCCGCACCATATCGATGTTCTGTGGCTTGTGCATAAAGGGCTTCCACGGCTTAACATAGGATGGCCGCCATGAAATGGGTTCTGTGAACATTTATTCCTACCTAGCACTCATCGTCTGATTTGATGGATCACCGATGGGGGATCGCTCCTTGGAGGCTTGCCTTGGGGACATGACATTCTGTGGAGATGTGCACGGCTTAGAAGTAGCCCACTTCAACATATTTCCCTTGCCCTTCTCTTTCGTAGGAGTGGAAAATACTTCTTTGACTTCTGGAATGAATTCTCTAACATCGTCGAAAACAATCTCTATTAAGGTCGTAAGGGGCGTAGAATGCTCCTCCGCAGGGTTGGTGGCCATCATTCTCCCACAAAATATGAACTCAGGGTTACTAATGTGAGAAGGAGATTCATAGCCAGACATACAGAACTCACAGACAGCAAGATGACAGAGATTACAGAAAATCACAGGGCGCCAAATATTCAAACAAAAAAGGAGCCAATTGAGACCCGCGCCCACCTTTTTATAAGTCACCCACTGTAAAAATGGTCAAGTTATCATTAATTTCCACTTACCTTCAAGAAAATGGTAAAAAATCTCCCAAGGTTGCCTCATTAAATGTGATAAGTCCGCTCCATCCAATGGTAATTTCACTTTTTCACCCAGTTGCACCGTTCCAATGGCTAGTTTCTTGACTTGTGCATCCTCCTACGCAGTGGCTTTCCCAGCATAGTGGCCTCCTTCCACTCCTCCATGAGCCTCAGCCAATATAAAATTTCTTTCATGTTCCAATACATATCTCCTTAATACTTCATTTGTTCCTAATTTATACAACTGGCTTGTAATCAAGTTGAAATCAATTTCACATGCAACCAACTCCTTATTTTGTTGGACTGAATACTCCGCAGGCGTTGTTCCCATTGTCAGAAGATGAATAATGTCATCAAATTTCTCATCAACCACCTTGATAGCGAAGAGTTGTGCATCAAGTAACCCCTCCTCTAAACTAGTTGGTTCTTCCCCATTCTCAATTCGTGACAGATAATTAGGCCCAGCGTTCAGTCTTCCTGGCTTCATGATGATCTCAAATTCATACTCCTGAAAAGGCAACAACCATCGACAGATCTTCCCCCCCAACACAGGCTTATTGACCAGGTATTTCAAAGAAAAATGATCAGTGAAAATTTTGAAATGCCATCCTAGCAGATGGTGTCTATATTTTTGCAGCGCATATACCATGGCCAATCCTTCCCTTTATGTAGTCGAGTAGTTGTGCTCTGCGCCTAAGATCTTCCTACTAGCAAAAGCTACTGGGTGATCAATGTCTCCTTCTCCTAGTTCTGCTAAAACAGCCCCAAGTGTTATACCAGATGCATCCACATGCACATGAAAAACCTTAGACCACTCTGGGAATATCAAAATAGGTGCAGTGACCATTTTCTCCTTTAACAGCTCAAAGCTCTTCTGACATTCATCATCCCAGAAAAATTCTACATCCTTCTTGAGCAATTTCTCCATTGGCGCAATGATTAGAGCATACCCTTTGATAAACTTCCGGTAATAACCAGTGTGTCCTAGGATGGAGCGCAGTTGTTTCTCATTGATAGGAACTTCTAAGTTGATGATAACCGTGATCTTGGCTGGGTCTACCATCAATCCTTGCTGACATACTATATTCCCCAAAAAAATCCCAAAAGGTACGCAGAATATGCACTTCTTCAGGTTGAGATAAATCTGGTACTTCCTACAGGTATCAAGCATCATGTGCAGGTTTGACACATGTTTCTTTACCAAGACAAATAATGTCTAGTCATCAAAACATACCTCCAATAATTTATGCATGAATTATTTGAACACAGCCATGACCACACGTGGGAAGATTGCAGGTGCATTTTTCAATCTAAATGGCATGATAGTGTATTGGAAAGAACCCAATTCAGTGGTGAATGTGGTCTTGTTGCGGTCTTCTAGCGCAATTTTGATATGATGATACCTCAAGAATCTATCAGTAAATGAATAAGCTTCTTGTCCTCCTACATTATCCAAGATCTCATCAGAAAATGGGGTAGGGAAGGGGTCATGCACACATTCATCATTCAACTTGCGCAGATCTACACAGATCCTTATTTCTCCTTTGGTATTTTTCTCCTGAACCACAATTGGGCTTACCCAATTAGAATGCTCAACTGGTTCAATGATGCCCACAGCCACCATCTTTTCTAAATCCTCCTTTAATTTCTTCTTATATTTGGGGTTCAACCAATATGGGCAATGCTTGACAGGGCATGCATCTGGTTTCAACGTGATCTTCATGACACCCAGGTCTCCTACAATGCCCTTCAGCTCAGAGAACTTTGTAGGAAACAGATATTGATATTCTGTCAGAAGCTATGCAATATTCCCTACTGTATTATCATCCCAGTATTCCCCAATCTTGGCTAACTTGGGCTACTCTTCTATCCCAATTTTGACTTCCTTCAATTTCATAGGTTTAGTAATGTCCACTATCCTTAATGCATGCCCTACAACTACGCGCTCTCCTTCCGATTCTAGGATATTAACATTTCTTGGTTCATCTTCATTCTCCTCGATCGAAAAATTTCTACAGTTGACGATGTCTTGCATTTTCGCATCCCAGGCCAGTGCAGTGCACTCCCTATGGGGTCAGGATTTATCAAAGACCATAGCATCTATGTCCTGCAAGGTTTCATCCAATTTTTTCGAGCCACCGACAGAGCCAAAAGTTTCCAGGAAATCTTCAGTCATTGTATACCAGTCTTGTGTACCTTGGTGTAGCTCAACTTCTAGATACCAGGTAGTAGGTACCAGTTCCAATGAGTGGACGAAGCTATGAACCCATTTTTTCCATGTCTTTTCATCCCATACCTCCATCCACATGGGCAGGTGCTTGCATGGATCTCCCCATCCATAGAATAATTCAATTGGTGGAGTAGCTAGAGGTTCAAAGCACGGCATCATCATGTTTCGACATTCCTCCTAGTCCTGGAAATTTATGTTGTGCGTCTCCCACCACCGCACTGGAGTTGCGTGCATAGCCAAATCGAGCGCCCAAAAACTTTTCTCCTATGGGATAGCTTTTTCCAATGCTTCCAAAAATTATTTGACACTACTGGAACCATAAAAGTAGGGTAGTTCTCTTACCTCAGAGGAGATGCACTGGAAGTTCTTGGTAATATTAAGGCAGTGCGGCATAGAGACATCGTGCAACCGATTCTTCCAGTTCTCCATTTTTCCATCATAATCGGAAAAACGGGAGCTATCCTTCTCCCAATTCAACATGTCATCTGCTATAGGGGTGATCTAGTCTTTGTCCCTTACATTTAGTTTGTAGATATGGTCAACATCATCCCCCTTTTGCATTGGTTCTATGTATCGTTCTCCTTCTGCTGGATCCAGTGGGACTATCACCCGCGTACCATTATTCTCAAAAATCATAATTATGAACTTTAGATTGATTATTCCTCCCATATAAATGGCCCAATCCAATCCCAATAGTGCAGGGTAGGGGTCTTCATCATCCGTAATTTTTATTACTTCAAAATGAGCACATACCTTTACTACAACGATGTCTACCATGACTTGCAGAAGTCTTCCAAGTGGAATGATATTTTTTTGATTGGCTATGTGTAGCTAAATGGTGGACCATTCCAACTTTGTCTCTCGCATCTTCTGCCAGGTTTTCTTAGGTAAGACATTTTCATCAGACGCCAGATCCAAGATGATCTAGTCCATCTCATAGTCTCCAATCTGGACAGTCATGTGCATCTCCCTACCAGTTCTCTTCTTCTACTTATAAACCTTGTTCACAAACTTGGTTTCTGTTCGAAGCACCTGTTTCTCTACGCAGTTGTCTATCAAGGCCTGGAGATTATCTATTGCCTTTTGATTGCGCAGTAGCTTAATGTAGACTTGTAAGAATGGTTTAACTTCATCATCGACTTTTGGTTCCATGAGAGTTCTTCAGGTGGATGCTCCTGCATCAACAAAATCCTTTCTGGATTCAATGAAAATCTCTTTTTCTTTCTGCAAGTTGAGGCTTTCCTTCTTGTCATACGCCTTTCTGATCAGCGGTTCTATGGCAGCCTTTTCCTCATTCCCTCCAGTGGAAATACTGCTCTGTGTAATTTCATTTGCACTTGGACCATTGTCGCGTAATTCAGCCTTAACCATATGTATGTTTTGCATTGGCGTCTGTTTTTTTCATGCATTTTAGTTATCAACATAGGAAATTCTTCAATTACATGATCAAATTTCCTACAGTACCTGCAGGATTGTTGTCTAGGGTTCGGGAAGTCTCATACATAGTGTCCAGCGTCTCCATAGTTCTATCAAATTAGTTGCACTCTCCCCCGACCTATGCCTCCACCTCTCCCCTCTCCCCATCCTCTTGTTGGGGATCCTCATCATCCAGAGGGAGATGCTGGTGATGAAAGGTCAGCCTGCACTCTGTAAAGGTCCACTCTTTCGATCATCAAGTCATATGTTCGGTAGTTCTGCTCATCGTGACCCACCGAAGAGCAGAATCTGTACCACTGTTGCTTCAATTCTGGGACATAGGCTCCTAACCATGGGCAATGGTCTGTATCATGTCACCCGGCCACCTGAAAATCAATGCACCACAGTGTGGGGGTACTAGGCCTAGCAACATCCCTCAGGCGCAACGGACTCGATACCCCAACTTGCATATAATCCGACAGCATAGGGCACTGATCTTTGGTGTGGCCAGATACCCTGCAGCGTATGCACCAGACATCTGCACTAGCTTCTTTACCCCGGTATCTTCGTAAATTTTTAATTTAGAAGTGCATAGCTTCTAATTGGATCTGAATCTGCATCGCTCCAAATTAAGCATTGTCCCTCGGTGTAGCTTCTAATTTCATAGCAATTTCGAGGGCTTATTCCTGCGAATCAATCTTTTGCTGACCCATGGGCCCGCACAGATGTGGCAATAGCATGGCAATGAACCATTTCTTATGATGCTTTTCACTGTAATCAAATCATCCATTGCTAATTACTTTCTTTAGTCATTGGTCAACTTCCCAAACTGATTCTGTAGGCCTTTGCTTAATATCTTTCAATTATACTACACCACTTGAGAATATGATTTTGGCTTTCGAAACTACTACTTCAGGGCATCCTTTATATCTTGAACTGTGGGATCCACATGCTATGAAATGTATCCCATAAACCAATCTAAAGCACGACCTTCAAAGGCCATAGCCAGTTGCACTCTCTTAACAGCATCAGTAGTGACATTCTGCATAGTCCACACCGCATTTGCCACAAACCAAAATCAGTCCATATCCTCATCCCCCGCACCCTTAAAGGTGGGAAACTTCATTTGCACAGCCATATCATCCGCAGGTGGGGGTGGTGGTGGGGTAGGAGGATTCTTAACCCTACGCAAATTTTATGGTGGCGTAGCAGGAGGGCTAGTTTGGACGTGCGCAACCTTGCTTCCATTTAGATCAGGGGAGATTCTCAGAGGGTTGTATACAGATCTATCCCCTTTCTGATTGACCCTATAATATTTTCCACTGCGCATAGTGCTTTTGCTCTAATCAGGGTTCATTCACTCGGTGTGGCTACACAAAATTCACAATAGCATCTTAATCAACAGAGGAAAATTTTGTAAGAAATTACCCCTCAATCCTTTGAAAAATATCCTTTCAGCTTCATAATAGGACACAAATTGATCGACTTCAAACTCTATTACAAACCCGCCCAATACATTTTCAACCCAGTGATCTATAGTTCATGTAATAGAATTATCAATCTTCTCCAACTGTTGGATCAATTCAGGGGTCTGCAACATGACCTGGTCGTCCTTCCAACAGGTTTATAATTCTGCTAACCTTGCCAACCACTCCTAAAATTCGTGTGCAAAAGTTACGAAGAAGATCTCATGCACCTCAGTGAAAATATACTTATTCTTCCACTCTTCAACAAACAGTTTCTTACTTCTATTTTCTTTTAGGGAAATTCCTGAATCTATCTTTCAAACCAATCCTCAAGTTTAGGCTTTAAGAGCTACTAATGACCTTGCGACATCACCCAACCTCTCTCAAAATTCTCACCGTCCCGGTAACGGAACCATTTGTTGGCTTGAGGGGTCCTGACCCAGGTTCGGAATTGAGGTTAACCAATAAAACCCTCTTACTACTGGCCCTTTCGGTAGTGACCTTCTTGTGCAATTAAATGTCTCACCCGAAGCAGTATGGGGGAGTGTTGGAACCAAGTTTCCACACCCTAAGAGAATTTTGAACGATGTGGGTGCCTTAAGATCCCAAACAACCATAAACAGACCTTCACAACAACAGCCCTAACCAATAAACCCTTTTTAGATAGATTTAGGTCAAATATGCAGAATATCTTGCACAAGTTAACACATCAACTATAAATCAGGCAATAACCCTTAACACACAATATTAGAACCTTATGTCATCATATCCATCCAATAAGCATCCATATAAACCCAAACATAGTTGCAGAAGAGATATATTCGCAGACAGTACAGAAATCGGGAATAAGATGCAGAGACATTCATAACATAAATAGCATATGCATATAGAACTCAGATATCCATAACAATATTCCTTTATTACTATTATTTCAAATCCTTTATACAAAACACTTCAACGACCTGTGCTCACAACCAGTAGGGTCTGCACACAGCGGGACTAAGGTCTCCGCGCACACAGCCAGCAGGAGCCTTCTTACCTAGACAATCCACACAAGATATTTCCAAGTTTTTAGATCTAACATTCACATTCAGAATTATCCAAAAACTGACTTCTTTAGACTCGATCTAGCCATATATTTATACTATTAGCCTGCAATACTCTATCGTTCGCAAACCATAGTTTTCGGCCCCTTGATCTACCCTTTGACACAGTACAATTCATGAGGGGTTTTAACCCACCCCAAAACCCTGTGCATGACTAATATATTACAAAATATAGCAAAAATGGTTGGACTTAGGGTACCCCACTCCAACAAGGACAAATCGCTCTCTATGGAGTTACCTAAAACTTGTAGCATGTTAGGTTTCTATAGAACACTAATGCATTCTTTTATGCTCTCTAACTCCCACTCATAATTTATATGATATACTACAGAAAATAAATATATAATAGTATAGAATGGAACCCATACTTATCCTAGTTATCTAGTTTTAGCATAGTGTGATAGCCAACTAAGGGTTAGGTTTGATTCCTTTAACTCTCAACTAGAGTTACAATTTTTACCATTTTATAGTCTTATTCATAGTCCACACATGGCCATCCTAACATGCATGGGTGAGTTGATGTGGCATTCACTCATACCATAGTGGTCAAACATGGTAGGTCGACTTGCATTAGAGACATTTTGAGGTCTAAAATGGGCCTCCTAAGACAAATGTAAAACCAAAATAAAATTTACAGGAAATAATAGGATTCAAGATGATGATGTCAACCATGGGGATGATTCACCATTTTTGGAGTAAAAAAGTAAAAAGATTAAAAAAAAATAAAAAAAATAAAACTACTTTTTCAACTCGTATTTTAAACTTATATCCCTAAGGTTTTACTCAAATTTTGAGTGGGATTACTCGTTGGATGAAAAATTTAATTCCTCAACCAAGGAGTACCCATTATGCATACTTTCGATGGACCATGATACACGAAAAATGAGAAATACATGAAAAAACGTTATTGCAATCATGTTTGTCATGTATTTCACATTTTTCATGTGGCATGTTCCATCGAAAGTATGCAACATGGGTACTCCTTGGATGAGGAATCAAATTATGCATCCTACGAGTGTTTCCACTTGAAATTTGAGTAAACCCACAGGGAGATAAGTTGAAAATACGAGCTGAAAAAATAGTTTATTCTCTTTTCCCTCTAAAATTTGATGATGTAATCTAATATTATTTTATTATTTACACTATTATTTTATAATTTCCTTAGGATGCCCATTTAGACCTCAAAATTCCCCTAATAGTAGGAGGCATAACTTTTGCATACGAACCTTGATTGGCATTACTCTTTAATTGTTGGAAAGGTACCTAAGTTTAGAATTGTGACCCCTATTCTAGCACTCAAGTGAGATTATTTTGACACCAAAAAACATTACTATGTGCCTAAAAATGGCTCCAAAATGTTTCAAACCCCAATTCTCCAAAATAGGACCCACTGGTAAAACTAACCCTACAAGTCAATTGCTCCAATTTTCCTATTCTAAAAGCATTGATGTAGACAACAAAAAATATATAATGATCCAATCTAGTTAAAACTTTGCCATTTTGGGAGGCTTTTGGTCCCCAGATTCTCTACTGAATGAGGTGATGAAATTTTTCCTCTACCTTCTCCCAAGGGTACCATTTTACTTTTTGTTAGGTCCCTATATCACTAGTATAGCCCCTTATTATTGTTAGTGTAAACCCCTTATTGTTATTTTTGTACCCTTGTAACCCCCATTTTGTTATTATTGTGCCCTTAAATTATTATTGTTAGGTCGGCTAGGATTACATTGTGGCCCACTAGGATTACATTATGGCCCCATGGACTCATATATATAGAAAGGAGGTTTTGTAAATTGTATCATCCAAGAATTGTGCATTTATGTAATGTATTGGAGGTTGCCCCCTCGAAGTGGCTTATTTCTAAGGCGTTGATATCTCTTTTCTTCTATTTTTGAAGCTGGTTACACAACATTTGGTATCAGAGTTTTGGATTCTAGGGTTTCGCTGCTCCAAACAGGTCATCGTGGAATTTTCGCTATAACTTTTTTTCTACGAAGTTTCAGAAGCTGAAATTTTTAGGGTGTGAAGAAAAAATCCTGAGGAAGCTTGTATAAAAATTTCAGAGTTTGGTTCGCAATAATTTCGGAGATATGATCTGTGGAAGTCAGGTATTTTTTCAGGCTCCTAAACAGGTCATCGTGGTATGTGAGCTATAAATTTTTTTCTACGAAGGTTCAGAATATGAAATTCATATGGTACGAAGCTGAAATCCTGAGGAAATTCATCAAAAAATTTCAGAGCTTGGTTCGCAATATTTTTGGAGATATGATCTGTGGAAGGTAGTGCTTTTTCAGGCTCCTGAATTTCATCTCAAAGAGGTGATCGTGGGAAAAGTTCAATAACTCTCTCTCTGAAGATTGGATTGGAGTGCCGTCAAAAGTGGTCGCAAGTACACAGCCTTTAGTTTCTTGGCTATCAATTTCAGAGACAAAGGACAAAACAGTGACACGTGGCAAGTCGTACAAGTTCGCTTTACTGAACCAGTCCAGAATTAGGTCATTGTGGGAGATTGGACACAACTTTGTCTTGGAGAATCAAAATCAGGTCAGACCTGTGGCATTGGAAAGAAGCTTCAGAGGGCTACTACAGGGCTGAATTTCAGATATCGAAGAATTGTTCATTCATGTAATGTATTGGAGGTTGCCCCCTCGAAGTGGCTTATTTATAAGGCGTTGATATCTCTTATGAATTTTAGATATCGAATATTTTCAATTACAGAGATAATTCAATTTCAATATCGAGCTCCTAAAAGCTAGTAAAAGGTGTGTATTTTTTTTTCCGAATTACATAAGTCTTGTTTGAAGAATCAAGTTGAATTGATTCCAAGGGCAACTTGTAGAATAGATATCAATATTGGATTTTAAAATGGCCCCTAAAAAGAATTCAACACCCATTAAGACTTCAGAAGGCTCTACTATGACTCATGAAGATGAAGAATTGCAACATGATCTATCAAAATTACAAGAGCAAATGCAACAGTTTTCACTCTCGCAAAGAGCAACAAAAAATGAAATGGAAGTTTTGAAGAAAGGCATGGAAGTGAATATGGACGGTTTGAAGAAAGGCATGGAAGCTAAAATGGATGGCGTGGAAGCTAAGATGGATGACATGAAAGACAACATGTAAAACATGAAGTGTGATCTAAAAGCATACATGGAAGGCTTGATGACAAGCTTAAAACCAGAAATGATTCCTAATGGCGGAAATATAGGAGAAGAACCTCATGATGAGAACAAAATAAATGTTAATCATGATTTCATAAACTCGAATGTTGGCGGGAAGAAACACCATATTCCAAAAATGGATATGAATAAGTTTGATGGAAAGGATCCGGTAACATGGATACTACAGATGGAGCAATATTTTGATCTCCATAACGTGCAAAACACACAAAAGGTACGCATTGCAACTTTACATTTAGAACAAAATACATTTGTATGGTATCAATGGCTTTGCTCCCGTAAAAAAATTGTCACTTGGTCAATTTTTACCGAGGAAATGATAGCACATTATGAGGATACAAAGAGCAACACCTTCTTTAGCCAATTGATAAATCTCAAACAAAAGGGTTTAGTGGGGCAGCACATTGAGGACTTCCAAAAATTGAATATATGGGTAACTAATATTCCAGAGGAACACAGGATTGATCTCTTCTTAGGTACTCTAAAGGATAACATCCAACATGAAGTTCGTGTTTTGGAACCTGATTCATTGGAGAAGGCATTCAAGTTGGCAAGAAAAGTTGAATGTAAAATTATGGCGACAAGGAAGCCTACCACTCAATTCTATAAAGAAGGAAGTGTTGCTACGCCTAGATTTCCACAACCCACAAGGTTGACACCACAACAATTGGAAGAAAAAAGAGCAAAAGGGCTTTGCTACAGTTGTGATAGCAAATACACTAAAGGTCATAAGTGTGGTGAGAAGAAATTATTTTACATAGATTGTGAAGAAGAAGAAGAAAATGAACAAGAAGAGGATATACACCAGGAACCACCCCTAGAAGAGGAAGAAATGAATCCGACCATATCGTATAATGCACTGGCAGGAATTACCACTCCTCAAACTCTCAAGATAGAAGGACATATAAAGAAGAAAAGGGTAATAGTGTTGATTGATTCAGGTAGCACCCATAATTTTATTCATTAAATTGTTTCCTATACCCAGCACCAGAATGTCAAGTGATGGTTGCAAATGGAGGAACTATAAATTGCTCTGGAAAATGCCATAATATCAAGCTAACCATGGGGGAATATGTATTGACTAGTCCAATGCTTGCCATTCCTATGGGAGGTGCCGACGTTGTACTAGGAGTACAATGGTTACAATCTTTGGGGACGATAGCTTTTAATTTTCAAGAACTTTTCTTGAAATTTTTTTCAGAAGGAAAGGAAGTCGAATTAAGGGGTATTGAAGGGAAGCCAAGAAGGATAATAAGCTCTAATGTCATGACAAAGCTTCTAAAGAAAGAACAATGAGGCGTAATTGCACAATTATGCTCACTAAAAGTTCCAACATCAAAATCATCTATTTCTGCAGATCTCCAACAAGTCTTGGACAATCATTCCAAGGTGTTTGAAACTCCCAAAGGACTCCCACCCATTCGTGATCATGATCATTCTATTCATTTGATTCCAGGAAGTGTTCCTCCAAACATCAGGCCTTATAGATATCCTTACTTCCAAAAGAGCGAAATTGAACGTATGATTGCAGAAATGTTAGAGGCGGTATAATTCAACCTAGTCAAAGTTCTTTCTCTGCTCCTGTAGTATTGGTACACAAGAAGGATGGATCATGGCGAATGTGTCCGGATTATAGGGAGCTCAATAAGCTCACCATTAAAGACAAATTTCCATTCCTGTGATTGATGAATTATTGGATGAATTACATGGAGCAATTTATTTTACCAAGTTGGATCTTCGTTCAGGATATCATCAAATTAGAATGAAGACCGAAGATATTCCAAAAACAGCATTTCGAACTCATGAGGGTCATTATGAATTTTTGGTCATGCCTTTTGGCCTTACCAATGCACCTTCTACATTTCAAGGGTTGATGAATTCCATTTTCAAACCCTTCTTAGAAAATTTGTGCTAGTATTTTTTGATGATATACTAATCTATAGTAGGTCTTGGAAGCATCATGTTGAACATGTTGACAGGGTGCTCAAACTATTGCAGGAGAAACAATTATATGCAAAAAAATCCAAATGTTTCTTTGGAGTACAAGAGGTGGAATATTCGGGTCATATTGTATCTCACGAGGGTGTTAAAGTAGACCCTAACAAAATTAAAGCCATTAAGGAATGGAAAGTTCCCACAACCATAAAGCAGTTGCGAGGATTTCTCGGGTTAACAGGGTATTATCGCAAGTTTGTTAAGAATTATGGGAGAATAGCAGCATCTCTAACAACATTATTGAAGAAAGATGCATTTTCATGGACTCCTGAAGCAACTAAGGCCTTTGAACATCTTAAAGAGGCAATGTGCCTAGCACCGGTCTTAGCTACGCCAGACTTCACAAAAACCTTTATTGTGAAATGTGATGCCTCAGGAAATGGAATTGGTGCAGTTTTAATGCAGGAAGGAAGACCCATTTCTTTTGAAAGTCGTCCAATCAAAGGAAAGTATTTACAGAAACCTATTTATGAGAAGGAAATGTTAGCAATACTACATGCACTAAAGAAATGGCGAAATTACCTAATGGGAAGACACTTCAAGGTGAAAACTGATCATGATAGTCATAAACACTTTTTGGAACAAAGACTATCGTCAGAAGAACAGCAAAAATGGGTCACAAAGATGTTGGGTTATGACTTTGAAATAATCTACAAAAAGGAAAGCTGAATGTTGTTGCAGATGCACTCTCAAGAAAGAATGAAGAGGTGGAAGCATTGCTTTGTGCCATTTCTATTATCCAACCAGATTGGATAACTGAAGCAAGAGATGAATGGAAGAAGGACAAAGATGTATGGATACCCATTCAAAAGTTGCAGCAAGATCCTAGTACATCTGATACATTTAGTTGGAAAAATGATTCCTTATGGTACAAAGATCGCTTATATCTTTGTAAGAATTCCCAACAAAAACAAAAGATTCTTCTGGAATTGCACACTTCTCCTTTAGGAGGACACTCAGGATTTTTAAAAACTTACCACAGGGTGAAGAAAGAATTTTTTTGGGATGGCCTTAAATCTGATATTCAAAATTTTGTGGCGGAATGTTTGGTTTTCCAGTAGAATAAAGTGGAAACAATTAAGACCCTGTGACTTCTACAACCTTTATCCATTCCAAGTCAACGTTGGGAGGAGATTTCAATGGATTTTATCACAGGTTTACCTAAGTCTAAAGGAAAGAGTGTCATCATGGTGGTAGTTGATAGACTTAACAAGTATGCACACTTTTGTGCATTATCTCATCCATTTAAAGCAAGTACAGTTGCTACTACATTTATGGACAGAATTCAAAAGCTACATGGAAGCCCAAGGGTTATTGTGAGCGACAGAGATCCCATTTTTACTGGAAATTTTGGGACGGAGTTATTTTCTTGTTTGGGTACTCAATTAGCTCATAGCTCATCTTATCATCCTCAATCTGATGGTCAAACTGAGATAGTAAATAAATGTTTGGAAGGATATCTTCGTTGTTTTGTATCCGATAAACAAACACAATGGGTCAAGTGGTTACCTCTCGCTGAATGGTGGTATAACACTTCCTTCCATACCGCAGCAAAAATGACCCCATTTATGGCACTTTATGGATATCATCCACCATCCATCACATCATCTTTAAGGGAAAATTCGAAGGTTCAAGCAGTGGAAGATCACATCGAGCATCAGCAAGAAGTTCTCCAACTCTTAAAGGATAACCTGAATTTGGCACAAAATCGAATGAAACAACAGCAGATCAACATCGCAGCGAGAGAAGTTTTGATGTAGGAGATTGGGTATTTTTACGGCTACAACCATATAAACAAATGTCCCTCAAGCAAGCTAAGAAGGATAATAAATCATCGCCAAAGTACTATGGTCCTTACAAGGTGTTGCAAAAGATTGGTACTATGGCATACAAATTGGAGCTTCCTGCTTCTTCACGAGTACATCCAATTTTCCATGTTTCATGCTTAAAGAAGGTTATCGGTGAAAATATTCCAGTTCAAACAATATTACCAGAACTTGATGAGGAAGGAAAAATCATATTGGAACCCGAAGCGGTCACAGAAACAAGAACTCGACAACTACGAATCGATCAATTTCAGAGTATCTCATCAAGTGGAAGAACTTACCCACTGAAGATTCTACATGGGAGGATGAGAATTTTATACAGAAGCACCCAGAGCTACTCAAGTGTTGAGGACAACACTTTTTTGAAGGAGAGAGGCATGTTAGGTCCCTATATTACTAGTATAGTCCCTTATTGTTGTTAGTGTAACCCCCTTATTGTTATTATTGTACCCTTGTAACCCCATTTTGTTATTATTGTGCCCTTAAATTATTATTGTTAGGTCGGCTAGGATTACATTGTGGCCCACTAGGATTACATTATGGCCCCATGGACTCCTACATATAGAAAGGAGGTTTTGTAAATTGTATCATCCAATAATTGTTCATTTATGTAATGTATTGGAGGTTGCCCCCTCGAAGTGGCTCATTTATAAGGCGTTTATATCTCTTTTCTTCTATTTTTGGAGCTGGTTACACAACACTTTTTTTTGAAGTCTCCCTTTCAATCCAATCTTCCAAAGTTCATGTTGCCCCTATCTTGTATTTATGGACCTCTTCTACAAAACTATGCCCTCTAACAACTCTTCTTGAGAGTCAAGTGCTAAGTCCTATATGGAAGATAAGACCTGAACCTCTTCCTTATCCAACATGGAAGACTCATATAGTTTCATATTTTCCACAATTACCACTAAGTAAATGTGCATGTATGGGGGTAGACTAAGTTTGTAGGCATTATGTCACAGGTTTTACAACATCTTGAAAGGACCATATGTAGAACCTTGATCTTCTTGCCTGAACCTTGTAATTTTTCCTTGTTCAAATGTAACCATATTATGTATCCCACTTTGAATGACTTTTTTGTTCTATGCTTATCATTCCTAGCCTTGTATTTTTCTAGTGACTTATTTAGTATTTCCTATATGTATCAATGTATCCTCCTAATATTCTAAAAAAATATACTTTTAATGCATTCCTAATCAGATTATCCCTCAATAATCCTTGTTTTCCATATAATAAATCCAAAGGTGAAGGTATAAAGTATCTAAAACAAGTTTCAAATGGGTACACACCAATAAAATTATTATAACAGTGTTGTATATAGACCAAATTTTCATTCCAAGTCTTCAAATGCTTATTATTGCAACCCCTAAAAAGCTACACCAAAGTTATATTGACTACTTTTTTTACCATCTATCTATGGATGGAATGTTGTTGATCTCTTCATCTTTGTGTCTATATTCTCCTACATTCTAATGCAAAATGCACTAAGAAATTTGGTGTCCCTATCTAAAATTATGCTCCTTGGTATCCCAAAGTGCACATAAACCTATTAAAGGAAAAATTATATCTTCTCTCCCTTTGATGGTATTTTACAAGGCATGAGAATGCACATCTTATTGGACATGTCAATAACCATAAACAATTATTCATGTCCCTTCCTATTTTTTTGTAAAAATCCCACAGATTTCATGGAAATACTTTCCCAACCATTTGTGGGTACAGGTAAGGCATGGTATTGACTTTGTTTTCTATTGCTAGGCTTATTATTACAACAAAGTATACATCCTCTAATGAAGCTTGCTACATCTTCTTGCATTATGGGCTAGTACATGTACCTCTATAAGTTGGAAAATTTCTTCCTAACACCAAAATTTCCTACACCCTTGGAGGCATGAGCCTCTCTAGTTAAATGAAATCACTCACTTTTGGAAACACAAATATTGTCCAACCTATAGAGTAATTCATTTTGGAGATAAAAATCAATTGTGTTGTCACCATAATCTACATGACTCTAGTTGTATAGTTTTTCAAACACCTCCTTGAAGTCCTCATCATTTATGTGTCTCTTTATATTCATCATGGGTGAAATGTTCCATGTGCATCAGAGTTCCCAAAGTTGTAATTTTTGATGTGTGCAACCTTGAATAAATGTCATCCAACTTATTTATGTCACCCTCCTTTACCTTGATGATTAAATGAAACTAATGTAAGAACCCATCCACTTGTATTTTTTGGTTTGTTGTAGCTTACTCTGGGCCTACAGGTACTATGGTATATAGTGATCTATGTGGATGATGATCTCCATTGCCATCAAATAGTGTTTCCACCTTTTATAAACTTGTACTAGGGAATAGAGATCCTTTTTGTAGGTAGGGTAGTTTAGAGCTACCTCATGAAATACTTCATAATGATAGCATACTTTTTCCTTACATCAACACTACTCCCATGGCATACCCACTCACATCCATCTCCACTTAGAAAAGGGTTGTTGAAATTTTGGTAACGCGAGAATTAATTCTTGGATGATTTTTTTCTCCAATAAAAAAAAAAAAATTTACTAACCGTTGCTTCACTAGAAGCTCTTTCTGCTCAC
This sequence comes from Pinus albicaulis, assembly GCA_034641835.2. NCBI lineage: Eukaryota > Viridiplantae > Streptophyta > Pinopsida > Pinales > Pinaceae > Pinus > Pinus albicaulis. Next base: position 1,188,655,947 of record CM076578.1, on the reverse strand, counting down.
TATTATGGCATGGAGACATGAAGCCATGAATTTTCTCAAGTACTTTGTTTCCCCAACTAAACTCATAACTACAGAAAAATTTGTAGGAATCAACCACTTATGATAACCTCCATATTCACAAGGTATATCTTAATCTCCTCTACAACAATCACAAAACCTAAATACACCAAATATTATTGTCCAAAATCCCATTTCATGATATTGTATAGTAGTTGGTGTTTCTTCAAAGTCTCTACCAATTGCATCAAGTGTGATATGTACTCCTTATAGGTAGCATTGTAAACTAGTAAATCATCCAAATACATAATGAAAAATGAAACTAGATAAGGGTGTAGTGTATCATTCATTAGTTTCATGAACATAGCTCATGCATTGCATATAATAAATGGAGTTAATAACCACTTAAACAAGAATTTTTTGAATATGTTGTTTCAAGTATCTTATTTATACCATGATTTTAAATCTAACTTGATGAAAAAAAATTCTTTATGCAACCAATCTAATAAATCACTAGTCCTAGGAACGGGGTACATGTTCTTGAGAATAATATCGTTTAATGCTTTGTAATCATTGCACATTCACCAAGTCTCATCTTTCTCTGGAACAATTATGATGGGTTGCCCACAAGTTAGATACTTATTTGAATCACATGTTGCTCCAACAATTGCTACAATTTCTTCTTCACCTCACTTCCTTCCAGAATGAATTGTATCTATAACCTAACATTTGGCAATGGAGAGTTTGGAAATACTTGAATTTCATTCACCACTCCCCTCTTGTGTCATAACCCTTTATGCTCCTAAAATAATCCCTATATGCTTGTAGATCCATTCAAATTATTATCTATGTTATTTATTACACACTTCCAATGATTCACTTGCCCTTATTGACTCCTCATTACACTGAATTTCTCTTAGGAATAGTAAAACATATTTATTTTTATAACTAATAAATTTATTGGATTGGTTGGCACTTACCAATGAAATATTGGACTTAACTTTGTGCGCATTGATGATGAATCATTTATCATCCTTGTTGAAGTAGTATTGTTTGGACCTCTGCATGAGATTACATCGTGCATATACATGTAGGGAATCCCAAACATGACTACACATACATCAAGTGGTATTACATCCAATTTTATTTCATTAGTATAATCAGAATTGATACCAAATTTTATTCTACATTGTTTTAATTACCTTGATTGCAACATACTTATTTTCACATCCCAATGGATATGGACTAGGATGACCATGAACCTCCACTCCAGTTTTGTTCACCGGATTCATTACTATGAGATTAGCCTATCAAATTGAGTCATAAAAGGCATTTATCTCAGTTTTCTTAACCAAAATAATAATATGAAAAAATTTTATCATCACTTCTCTTCCTAGTGATGAATTTTGTTCAAATTCTCTTCCTTTTGCACTAATGTGAAAAAAAATATTCTCATCCAAATTGGAGCTACATTCCACCCTATTGTTTGATTTTTGTCGTTAGAATATTTTTTTTCTTCCCACGGGTCTTGTGATTCTTCAGGTTTTTCTATCAATGTAGTTTCTGTTAGTCATCAATATTTTTCACTATTTGTAGATGGCTATAGGATGGTTCTAGTTTTCCGAAGAAAAAAAATTCCTTGAATATTGTGAGTTTCGGAAATCTCACTACCTTCATTATCCTTATAAAACTTTTTTCACTTTTCCTCAGTTGGTCTTCCCAAAGCAACCTTGTTGCTCCTAAAATACTCATAATAGGCTTATACCTCTCATTTTCATCCTCCTTCCCTGCCTATGACCTTATTGCTCCATTTTTCCCCTATCAATAGACTCCATCCCCCATCTAGGGTTTTCTAGTGATGACTCATTTCAATGTTCCTTTGGGCACAATAAGCTGTAACAATACTCTATTTTCACCTGAAGATATCCAAGTCAAATTTCAGTTAAGATCAGGTCAAATAACCCTCCCACTAGGTCAATTAGGTTTTCACATGTTTTAAGGTCATCAATGGATGTTTCAGGCATTGCTTTTCCTTTGCTAGAATCTAGCTCAGATGTAATATAATTTCAAGACATGGTTATTCAAGAAGGACCTAAAATATTTCTAAAGAATATTACCTCATCATTTCAAAGTCTACAAGTGAGAAAAATGAACAAAGTTTGGCACTTCTGCATGAGTGTTGAAAGTTGTGTCAGCAAAAGGTACTAATAAGGTAGATTTTCTACTCCTGAATGAAGACCACTTACAGCCAAGGAAAGGGAAACAATTTGGTCTTGAAGAAACCCTAGGTGTTTAAACTTGGAATCGTTGTTTACCATTGCTTCATTTTCCTATGAAGAAAATAGGGGATAGATAGAGGGATTACACTGTTTGGAGGTTGTCCATTCACCTAAGATGTCCCTACACCCATCCCATTCATAACACTCAGTCCCTTCACTTGAAAAAATATTGACATTCCATTGCCCTCCTTCATCTCAATTTGACATCAGCCCAAGAGTGTTTCAAAACAAAGTTTTAAACATGTCAGCAGAGGGAGAGGATAGTGGCAGTGGTGGAGAGGCTCAAATACCAAGGAGGCATGAGCACAAAGGTGGAAAGATCAATAGATTTGAACCCCTCAACACAAGGATCTAAGGAATCTCCCCTTACTATTTCATGTTTCAAGCATGTAGGATGCTTTGATTTTTGTGAAAAGTTGCAACAGCTGCAAAACCACCCTCAGCTAACTAGACTCTTTATCATTAACTTGCATGAAAAACAAGTTAACCTTTTAGGTGTCACCTTTGAGTTATCTACAGATGCTATTGCCACTGCCACTGGGATACCAAGTGTAGGGGAGAAATGGTTCAAGCAGGAAAATCTAGACATGAGCTACTTTGAACCCTACCTAAAGCCTAGGTACAAGGACCACAGTAAATCCATCTTTCCTTTCTCTCACCTGCTTGATAGATATGCACCTATGATGAGAATTATCATGAAGTATTTCACATGTGAAGGAAGGTTCTCCTTCCTTTAATCCTATCACATCAGGCTGCTTATGCACTTTAGTAGAGTGAGGATGTTGCACATACCCTATTACCTCTACAAAAGCATTGATAAAATGTCTTATATTGTACAAAAGAGAGATTATCCTCAGCAGATGCAAAGCCTTTTCCATCACTCACTTATCAAAATGGTTGTTATGCACCAATTACAGTAGAAAGGAATTCCATGGGAGACCTTCATAGAAAATGAGGTGTTCACTTCTCCACAAGCCCATCAGTAGCAAGATGTCCCTCCATCTTCTCATCCTCCCATTCCTCCATCCACTCACATTCCCTCACCTCATGATGACTCTTCCACCTCACCATCCACTCATAGTACTTCACATCATGATGATCCTCCTTCATCACCTTTTCACAATCCCTCACCATCATCTCATGGTACTAGTGCATCAAACATTGAATAAGGCAATGAGGCAAAGAGCAGTGAGGAAAAGAGCAATGAGGCAGGAAGCAGTAATGTAGATGGCAGTGAGGTAGATGGCAGTGATGATGATAGTGAGACAAGTGGAACTTATATGAGTAACATAGAACCTGTTACACCATTTTTTGGTCATCTAACCTTTCATCATTAGATGGACCCAAGTACACCATGTAAGACCAGTTTTACCCCAAGTAAAACTGCTTTCACTATGTTAATTAGGAAACCCCAAAAGGAATAATTAATTAAACCATAATTTAATTATTATTCCCAGTCATATTTAACCCAAAAACAAAGAAATTAATGAGATAAACCCATAGTTATCTTATTATTTTCTAGGAATAATTATTTAAATAATATTCCTTGTTAAATATGACCAAATCAACCACCATTAATCAAATAAATCATTATTTATTTGATTATATCCCAACCACTTAAAAAGATAAATAAATCATTTATTTATTTATTTTTCACTAATCAAGGGATTTGACCCAAGTCAAACACCCTTTCCCTCCAACAAATAATAATAAAATATTCCATAGAGGTGGATCTAGATGTGATTAACATTATTTTAATCATGCACCAAGATCTAGAATGACCCAATATTTTGTTATAAATAGGAGGGTTTTCCCCTTTATTCTTCACCTTTTGTTGCATACTAGATCACTCTGGATCTATACACTCGGTCTCATTTTCTGCCATTGTTGCTCCCATTGAGCTCTACCTTCTACATTGGGTTTTCTACATCTACAAGAGAGAGAAAGCTTAGATCTAAAGTGCTGAGGACTACAAAGAACCCATCCCATTGAGGAGATCCGGATACACCTTCTTGTTTCCTCCCAGGTGCCCTGTAATATAAAAATTCATTCAAAAATCGTGTTCTTGTCTTGTCTGTTGGATGCATGGAGCAAACTCTTTACTTCACCGCTTAATATCTTTCCATTTATAGATCTGTTTGTTGCAGCACTTTAACTACTAATTGCAGATCTGAAGATGTTTTGCAGCCATTATTGTTGTTAGGGCTATTAGTTATGCGTAGCTAAAGTGGTTCTTTTTCGTACACTTCGACAAAGAATTCATACTAACAGAACCTTTTCCTTTAACCTACCAGAGGGAAATAGGCATGTGTTTTCTGCCCTTAAGAGGCAAGGGGCCATGCCTTCTACATCAACCAAATAGCTTGACAAAGGTAAGGAAAATGTCATTGATGAAGAAGAAGAATACAAGCATGAAACTGAACAAGAGTTTCAACTTATTCACCTTGACAGTGATGATGATAATGATAAAAGAATCACAAACATGTTGATCAAGAGCAAGGATGCCCAGATTAGGGATCTACAAGCCAATATTGGAAGGGCTAAGAATGTAATAAACTTCTTTGAGATATTAAACCAGCAATTGGAAACAAAGAAGGACATCTATGAGATCAGAGCTATCAGAGCTCAGAAAGACGCTGGAAAATCCAAGGCAAAGCTAGATGAAACTTTGGGCACTTTAGATGACATGGAGGATGAGGAAGAATAACTATCTAGGAGGAGGCCAAGGACAATTTGTTTGAAGAAGGCTCTAGCCAAGGAAAGAGAGCAAGAGACAGCATTGGCAGAGCAGCTCACTCCAAGTGAGTTGCTTGCCATGGAAATATACTATAATAGGGAATCTTGGCTAGAGAGGGAAAATGTGCACTTAGAGGATCAGCTGGAAAAGACCAAGAGAGACCTTGACATGCAAAATAAGATGGCAAGGCATTATGCCTTAAGAAACAAGATTGCAATGGCCAAGCTCAAAAGAGCCCTTGCAAAGATTCAAGCCCTAAAAGAGGAAAAGGACAAAGAAAAGCTTGAAATTATTTCTGATGCATCCCAAACATGATCAGCAAGGCAAATCCCAGTTTTGGAAACTTTTTACAAATTTTGAGTTTTTGACTGTTTTGATTGCAGAAAAAAGGCCAAGCGTGCAACACCACTGGCTCTAATCTCTTATTTGGGGCACCCAATTGAGGAAAAATTTACATTTCCATGATTCTTATGCCAAGGACATCACCCTCGGAAATTTTCAACTCATTTGGAGAAAAACTAGTCCTCCAAAAGTGCCAAACACCACCTAAAAGTCACCTTTCTGCCCTATTTTCTGCATTGGCGTTGTGCCCTAAGCAGTCTTTGGAGAATGGGTTTTTAACTAGGAAAATGGGCCCCATATTGGAAACTAAAGGCATATTTGGAAACTATATAGGACAAGCTTTTCAATGAGCTATCATGGAGCTCATTTGGACATCGGGAAGGCCTCCAAATCGCAGTTGTAAGACAGGCAATGTTTCCAGATTTGGCACTGCGCCCTTGGCCTGGCGTTGTGCCCTTGAACCCTAGAGCTACACCCTTTCCTGAAATTCAAAAAATCACACAAGGAGTAAATGAAAAATATATTTTTAAGGCTTAATAGGAAAATATTTCCAAAGTTAGCTGAAGAGTTATGTTAGAATTTATTTTTGCATTTATTAAGTTAGGATATTTGTGCCTTGGGCCTTGCATGGTCTTATAGGAAAAAATGACATTTATGTGTAATTAATGACATTTTCCAACCCTAGCATGGGTTTTTATCCTCCCTTGTAAGTTAAATACAGCATGGAGGCCTCATTGTTGGTTGGTTGTTTATTGAGATAAATACATAGACTTGGAGTTGTGAAGAAATTGGCTTTGGAGTTGTGTGATTGTTTTTGGACTAAGAATCAATGGAGCAAGCACCTTCATAGGATTCATGAACCTGGTTAATGGTGATTTTTCTCTAATATAGTTATTATTTCCTTATGTTCTCATGTTGTTCCATATTTTCTCTTGCATTAGGACAGCAATTTAGGCTAAGATATGTTGATAGAGGCACCTTAGGTCTGTCTACTTCTATTGCTCAAATGTTTTCCTCTGCTAGGTCTGATTGAAGAATTATTCATTGCTCTTTAATTCCACTTAGATTTTTTGTCTTCAAAATGATTAAATAAATTCAAGCCAAAGAAGTTTATGGTATTCCCTATCCTTTGGTGTAGCTTGAATCATTGTTTTCTAGGCTTTTCTTTGAAGTTTTCTTATTAGGGTTTAGGCTAAAGAAGTTTATGGTATGCCATGTCCTTTATTCTATCTTGAAATGGTTACTTTGAAGGTATTTACAGTTTGATTAAGGAATTTAGGAGTTCCCTGCTCTTTAATCATTACTTATGTGATATCTTAAATGTTTTATTTCTCTTAAGGTAGATAGATAGAGAAGTTAGGAGTTCCCTGCTCTCTAGGGTTTGTTGGATAGTTGTTTTAAATTTTACATGATAGAGCTAGGTAAAAGAGTTTTATGGTGCACCCTGTCCTTTGATTCTTTCTTGATGCATAGTACTCTTATAGACTCTTCTTGTTATATTGTATGTTAAAGGATTCTTAATTTCCCTTTAAACCTACTACATTCACAACTTGATGTTCATTTCACACTCACTAAACCTATTTAAATCCATTTGGCTTTGTTAACTTGACCTATGAAACACCCTTGACCTATTTTTTTACTTTTCAAGACCTTTTATAAACTCCATAGCCCAATGGTTTAATTTTCTCTTACTCTATCTGTTCTTCTTGACAACCAACCCAACCAAAACAAACAAAACAAACAAACCCTATCAATTTAACTAGCCTAAAATCAAAATCCTAACACAAACAAGTTACATATTTTATTCAAATATAGAGAGAGCCCTCTCTGATTCTAGCAAGGCTATGTCCTAGGACTCCAAAGTTGGTTTGATGTTACCCTTGTTCAATTTGGTCTTGCCAATCTGACAAATTACGAGGACCTAACATAATGGCGACTCCACTGGGGATCTGAGTAAGTAACAAGCTTAGACATTCCTTAAGAACTCAAAGTTCCCTTGTCAAAACTTAGATAAATAAAGTGTTAACCAAGAGTGATATATGGTTGATTCATCATACTAGCACCATGGTGACCATACTAGAGAAACACTTATTAAAAAGCTTAGTGTTACATAAAGAACTCAGAAAACCCAAAAACATATTTAGATTGGTATTTAGTTGTTGATGGTGGACAACAAGTACATCCTCAAAACAGTAAGCATCATCCACCTAGTGACTCCACTGGTCTTCAGTAGCCCTATTTACCCCACTATTTCTCACAAACTCCCCTGGGAATATATCAATCAGTCATAAAAGTGTAAAGCCCAGTTTCATACTGTGTGAACTTAGTACTCTTTTAGATAGGTATGTTTCCAAAACCCTTACAAAATTTCAGCCTCTTTGTGTTGTAGGTCTGAAATCTGGCTTCATAAAGAATCTGCACCATATCTCACCCTGACCCAAATCCTCCTACAATAGTTGACAATACTGAAAGCATCCTTAGGAAGTATCCTAGATCTAAAATTCAATTGTTAGCAGACCTACCAATGAAGCAAGTTCCCTACCTAAAAACCTTACAGACTTGTTGAATATCTGGTTGCTAACGGTGGACAGCAAAGTTGATATTTTCCACCTAGAGACTCCACAACTCTCAATATACCTAAAGACTCCACTGGTAGAAGACTCTAGACTGGTTGAAAATATGCAGTGACCCTTTTTTTACTAACAAATATGGATTCAAAGATACAATGGAGATATGCTCCAATGAATAGAGATCACATCCCTGGATTCCCACACAAAATTCCTTAGATAAATTGGGGCAGAAACCTGCCTGTTTTTCAAGATGAAAAGTTTGATGACCCTTTGTTACATCTCATCGGATTTTATATACAAAAATGGAGGTTAAAGTTTGAATGGCATGAGGATTGCCTCATGAAAATGTTCATGGTGACATTAGAAGGGAAATCGATGGAATGGTATGAAGGCCTAAACCCTGGTAGTTTGTTTTCTTTAAAGGATTTCCACAAGGTATTTTATGAGCATTATAAAGAAAATTGTCTATCTTTATCATTAGCTAAAAATTGTTGTGATCAATCTGAAGATCTTTTACAACACCTTGTAAACATCGATGAAGATTTGGGAAATTGGCATCCTGAGGATCTATTAGAATAAATTCATGAATTTCATACTCAATTTAACCATCATGACAACCAAAAGGAGTTGGTTGAGGATGAAATCTATCAGGAAATAAAGAAATATCCACAAGATCTCTCTAAAAAGACAAGTGATGATTCTTCATCTCTTTTTTCTGAGGGTCAAGAAGATGTTTAGCCTGATGATCAGTCACAAAAGGGGGAGAAACATCATAGTTTTGTCCAAGGAAAAAGGAAAATTCCTCCCCCTTTAACTAATGAAGTAATCAATCAGATCCTAAACATACAGCTAGCCTCTAAAATTTTATATAAAGAAGATCTTTCTATTTTTTATATTGTTGACTTATCCACTGATGCACTTTCTCATGAAGAAACTATAGAACGGGTTAATATTGATGATGTGTTACCTCCTCAAGAAGACCTATTACTAGAAAATTCCCCTAAAAAAGGTTTGCAAGCATAATACATTCCACTTAGTCAAAGCATATCAGGCATACTAGAGAACAACATAGCAGAACATTATGAGGCTGCCAAATCATATTATCATGAAGAAGAGGTGGAGTTTCTTTCTCAAAAGAATCCAAAGCTTAACAAAGTGGAGCAAAAAATAGTCCTGCATGCAAATTACTGTTTAAATTCTCAAGACAAGATATTATTCAAAGATCCTTTTGTTGGCTTCTTAGAGACATCTAGAGAAGGAGTAAAAATTGCCAAGAATAGTTTGTTGCAGAGTGTGAAGAATATTTTGAGTGTTTTTGTTCAAAAGAAAGTAAGATGGGAGTGGCCTTTTTGTTTTTCAGCATACCTAAAGGGCTAAATGAAAATCAATCATCTAGTCACTTACTTGATTGGCTACATTGGAGAAGGGAGTTCACCTAGTCAAAATATACCTCCAAGTTAGACTAGGATAGATAGGTATTGCAAATAAACTCAGAACTATGAGAATATTTTAGTTTTAGAATGTTGATCTAAAAATGAAACACAAAAACAAAGAAAAGAAGAAAAAGAGCGCAGATTAAAAGAAGAGGTAAAGCCCCATACCAAAAAACAATATGTCTGAAAGTGTTCAAGTCTAAATGCCACTACTTTGAAGAAAAGAAGGTCTTGTTTAGTCATACAGCCTAACCATGATTGAACATGTTTTAAATTTCTGCTGATAAGTTAGAAAATAAAAGATTTTCCAAACCATCTAAACTTGGCTTGTCAAGTAGACTAGGTTAGGAAAAGATGCTAGTTCCCAAAGCTTAAATTTCAACCAAAGAGAAATGAGAGGGATAAGTGACAGATTTCAAATTATAAGCCCTCAAGTTTCTAGTTTTACTTGTACAAAAATAAAATCTGTGTGCATCTTGTACAAGATGCCAAAGCTCATGACAAATCAAATAGCTTAACCTTGATTTGGTCATGTTTTGAATTTTACGTTGATAGGTTAGAGAATGAAAATATGTCAAACTGCTTAACCTTGAAAGATAATTAGATTAGGTAGAGAATAAAAGAGCTCAGCACTGTAATCTAAGCTCTTGAAATTTATAAGGGTAGAAATATATATTTTTTATTCTTTCCAATGAAAATGAAGTCAAGGGTTTGACAATCCAAATGCACACAAATGAAGAAAAAATGTTAGGAAAAGTATGATGGGTAGGTAGAGTTGATATGAAAGAAAACATGCTTTTTCAGATGTTAAAATATCATAGCTTCCAAGGAGCAGCAGCAAGATCAACACTGCAAAATGAATAAAATCAGTGAGCATATAAGGCACCTCATCTGCAAAATTAGATATCTAAGGTTCTTGACACCTCCTGAAAGGAGTTGTCCTCCCCAAGTGGAGCCACTGTTAGTCATCAGTATTTTTCACTATTTTTAGATGACTATAGGATGGTTCTATTTTTCTGAAAACAACATTCCATGAATATTGTGAGTTTCAGAAATCTCACTGCTTTCATTATCCTTATAAATATTTTTCACTTTTCCTCAATGGTCTTCCCAAGGCCACCTCGTTGCTCCTAAAAGACTCATCATAGGCTTATACCTTTCATTTTCATCCTCCTTGCCTTCCTGTGACCTCATTGCTCCATTTTTCCCCTATCAATAAACTCCATCCTCCATCTAGGGTTTCCTAGTGATGACTCATTTCAATGTCCCTTTGGGCACAATAAGCTATAACAATACTCTGTTTTCACCTGAAGATCTCCAAGTCAAATTTCAGTCAATATTAGATCAAAGAACCCTCCCACTAGGTCAATTAGGTTTTCACATGTTTTAAGGGCATCATTAGGAGTTTCAAGCACTGGTTTTCCTTTGCTAGAATCTGGCTCAGATGTAATAGAATGTCAAGACATGGTTATTCAAGAAGGACCTAAAATGTTTCTAAAGAAGATTACCTCATCAGTTCAAAGTCTTCAAGTGAGAAAAATGAACAAATTTTGGCACTTCTGCAGGAGTGTTGAAAGTTTTGTCAGCAGAAGGTACTAATAAGGTAGATTGTCTACTCCTGAATGAAGACCACTTACAGCCAAGGAAATGGAATAAAATTTGGTCTTGAAGAAACCCTAGGTGTTTAAACTTGGAATCATTGTTTACAGTTGCTTCATCTGCATATGAAGAAAATTAGGGATAGACAGAGGGATTACACTATTTGGAGGTTATTCATTCACCTAAGTTGTCCCTACACCCATCCCATTCATAAAACTCAGTTCCTTCACTCGTAAAAATATTGACATTCCATTTCCCTCCTTCATCTCAATTTGACATCAGCCCAAGAGTGTTTCAAAACAAAGTTTTAAACATGTCAACAGAGGGAGAGGACAATGGCAGTGGTGGAGAGGCTCAAATTCCAAGGAGGCATGAGCACAAAGGTGGAAATATCAATAGATTTGAACCCCTGAACACAAGGGAGCTAATGGCATCTCCCCTTACTATTTCATGTTTCAAGCATGTAGGATGCTTTGATTTTTGTGAAAAGGTGCAGCAAGTGCAAAACCACCCTGAGCTAACTATACTCTTTTTCATTAACTTGTATGAAAAAAAAATTAACCTTTCAGGTGTCACCTTTGAGTTATCTACAGGTGTTATTTCCAATTCCACTGGGATACCAAGTGTAGGGGAGAAATGGTTCAAGCAATAAAATCTATACATGAGCTACTTTGAACCCTACCTAAAGCCTAGGTACAAGGACCACTGTAAATCTGTCTTTCCTTTCTCTCGCCTACTTAATAGATATGCACCTATGATGAGAATTATCATGAAATATTTCACATGTGAAGGAAGGTTCTCCCGCCTTTATTCCTATCACATCAGGTTTCTTATGAACTTTACTAGAGTGAGGATGCTTCACATACCCTATTACCTCTACAAAAGCATTCATAAAATGTCCTATATTGTACAAAAGAGAGACTATCTTCAGCAGATGCAAAGCCTTTTCCCTCACTCACTTATCAAAATGGTTGTTATGCACCAACTACAGCACAAAGGCATTCCATGAGAGACCTTCATAGCAAATGAGGTGTTCACTTCTCCACAAGCCCATCAGCCACAAGATGTCCCTTCATCTTCTCATCCTCCCATTCCTCCATCCACTCACATTCCCTCACCTCATGATGACTCTTCCACCTCACCATCCACTCACAGTCCTTCACATCATGATGATCCTCCTTCATCACCTTTTCACAATCCCTCACCATCATCTCAATGTACTAGTGCATCAAACAGTGAAGAAGGCAGTGAGGCAAAGAGAAATGAGGTAGAAAGTAGTAATGCAGATAGCAGTGAGGTAGATGGCAGTGATGATGATAGTGAGACAAGTGGCACGGAGATGAGTAACATAGAACCTTTTCCTTTAACCTACCAGAGGAGAAATAGGCATGTGTTTGTTGCCCTTAAGAGGCAAGGGGCCATTCCTTCTACATCAACCAAACAGCTTGAAAAAGGTAAGGAAAATGTCATTGATGAAGAAGAAGAAGACAAGCATAAAACTGAACAAGAGTTTCAACTTATTCACCTTGACAGTGATGATGAGAATGAGCAAAGGATCACAAACATGTTTATAAAGAGCAAGGATGCCCAGATGAGGGATCTACAAGCCAATCTTGGGAGGAGAGTGTAATAAACTTGTTTGAGGTAGAAAATCAGCAATTGGAAACAGAGAAGGCCATCTATGAGATCAGAGCTATCAGAGCTTGGAAATAGGCTGTAAAATCCAAGGCAAAGTTAGATGAAAATTTGGGCACTCTAGATGACATGGAGGATGAGGAAGAGTAGCTTCCCAGGAGGAGGCCAATGACTATTGGTTTGAATAAGGCTTTAGCCAAGGAAAGAGAGAAAGAGATAGCATTGGCAGAGCAGCTCACTCAAAGTGAGTTGCTTGCCATGGAAATAGACTATGATAGGGAATATTGGCTAGAGAGGGAAAATGTGCACTTAGAGGACCAGCTGGAGAAGACCAAGAGAGACCTTGACATGCAAAAGAAGATGGAAAGGCATTATGCCTTAAGAAACAAGATTGCAAGGGCCAAGCTCAAAAGAGCCCTTGCAAAGATTCAAGCCCTAAAAGAGGCAAAGGAAAAAGAAAAGCTTGACATTCCTGTTGATTCATCCCTACAATCATCCCAAACATGATCAGTAATTAAAATCCCAATTTTGGAAAATTTTGGAAAATTTTGAGTTTTTGACTGTTTTTCTTGCAGAAAAAAGGCCAAGTATGCAGCACCACTGGCACTACGCAATTTTTTGGGGCACCCAATGAGGAAAAATTTAAATTTTCATGATCCTTAGGCCAAGGAAATCACCCTCATAAATTTTCATCTCATTTGGAGCAAAATTGGTCCTCCAAAAGTGCCAAAAACCACCTAAAAATCACCTTTCTGCCCTATTTTCAGCACTGGTGCTGCACCCTGAGCAGTCTTGGGCGAATTGGTTTTTAACTAGGAAAATGGGCACCAAATTGGAAACTAAGGGCATATTTAGAAACTATACATGACAGGATTTCCAATGAGCTATCATGGAGCTCATTTGGACACCGGTAAGGCCTCCAAATCTCAGCTGCAAAAGAGGCAATGTTTCCAGATTTGGTGTTGCGCCCTTGGCCTGGCGTTGCGCCCTTGAACCTTGGCAATGTGCCCTTGCCTGGAAGTAAAAAAAACACACAAGGAGTAAATGTAAAAGATATTTTGAAGGCTTAATAGGCAAATATCTCCAAAGTTAGCTGAGGAGTTATGTTAGAATTTTTTTTTGCATTTATTAAGTTAGGATATTTGTGCCTTGGGCCTTGCATGGTATCATAGGAAAAAATGATATTTATGTGTAATTAATGACATTTTCCAACCCTATATAGGGTTTTTATCATCCCTTGCAATTTAAATATTGCATGGAGGCCTCATTGTTGGTTGGTTGTTTATTGAGATGAATACATAGACTTGGAGTTGTGAAGAAATTGGCCTTGGAGTTGTGTGATTGTTTTTGGACTAAGCATCAAAGGAGCAAGCACCTTCATAGGATTCATGAACCTGGTTAATGGTGATGTTGCTCTAATCTAGTTATTATTTCCTTATGTTCTCATGTTGTTCCATATTTTCTCTTGCATTAGAACAAAAAATTTTAGGCTAAGATATGTTGTTAGAGGCACCTTAGGTCTGTCTGCTTCTATTGCTCAAATGTTTTCCTCTACTAGGTCTGATTGAAGAATTCTTCATTTCTTTTTAGTTCCACTTAGATTATTTGTCTTAAAAATTATTAAATAAAGTCAAGACAAAGAATTTTATGATATTCCATGTCCTTTGGTGTAGCTTGAATCATTGTTTTCTAGGCTTTTCTTTGAAGTTTGCTTATGAGGGTTTAGGCTAAAGAAGGTTATGGTATGCCTTGTCCTTTATTCTATCTTGAAATGGTTACTTTGAAGGTCTTTACAATTTGATTAATGAATTTAGGAGTTCCCTACTCTTTAATCATTACTTATGTGCTATCTTGAATGTTTTCTTTCTTTGAAAGTAGATAGCTAGAGAAGTTAGGAGTTCCCTGCTCTCTCAGGTTTGCTGGATAGTTGTTTTAAAGTTTACTTCATAGATATAAGTCAAAGAAGATTATGGTGCGCCCCATCCCTTGATTCTTTCTTGATGCATAGTACTCTTATAGACTCTTCTTGTTATAGTTTATGTTAAAGGATTCTTAACTGCCCTTTAAACCTACTACATTCACAACTTAATGTTCATTTCACACTCACTAAACCTATTTAGATCCATTTTCCTTTGCTAACTTGCCCTAAGAAATACCCTTGACCTGTTGTTGTACTTTTCAAGACCTTTTGCAAACTCCATAGCCCAATGGTTTAAGTTTCTCTTACTCTATTTGTTCTTCTTGACAACCAACCCAACCAAACAAAACAAAACAAACAAACCCTATCAATTTAACTAGCCTAAAATCAGCATCCTAACACAAACAAGTTACATATTTTATTCAAATATAGAGAGAGCCCTCTCTGATTCGAGGAAGGATAGGTCCTAGGGCTCCAAAGTTGGTTTGATGTTACCCTTGTACATTTGGTCTTGCCAATCTAACAAATTACAGGGACCTAACAGTTTCCAATGCTTCTCCTTAGTATTACCATCAATTTTGCAATGATTGCAACGATTGATAGGATCCTTACACTAATGTGCTTGGATATTATATTCTTATTATTTCCCCCTTTCCACTTCTTCTCCCACTCATTAGAATTTTCTTGGTTCTTTTTTTTCTTTGAACCACTTGATTTCCCTTTGTTTTGGCCTATGTTTTCTAGATACTATGATTGTACGCAAGCCTCATACATTGTCCTAAAATTGAACAACATCACATGATCTCATAGATGGTTATATAGACCCCCCCAGATACTTGAGGATACACTGAGCTCTTGGGATAGATAAAAAACATGATGGTCAGATTTCTGAACTCAGTGGTATTCTTTATACAATCTTACCCTACCTCTACCTAAAGTAGTGCCATCAAATTCATTGGTCCTTTGAATATCATAGAGAGTAGAAATGGGACTCGATGAGAGTTTTGTGTTGATAATTTAGTAGGGTAATATTTAATTCAATTCTTTTACTTGATAACTATTTGTGTTACACTTTAGCTTGTTTATAGTTTATTATTTCAATTAAGATAAGAAATACATCAAACAGCTACCAAAACAATAATAATAGTGACTCAATATGTAGGTTGCAAGCCAGGTCCAAAACCCCTCCACTTGAGGGAAAGACCTACAAATCTCTTCTTATAAATGCTTCAATTGACGAATACCAATACCCTTGAAAAAGACACTTGACACAAGTTTACCTCCAAGACGATTTTCATTATCTCTTGCTCTCCTCAGCCTTCACGCTTCTATCCTTATTTCTTGCACTAACACCTAGAGAATCTCGGTCTCTATGCCACAACTCTTGAAATAATACCTTCGGTATCCAATAGTATCCTTCCTTCGGTCTCCAAGAGCCTCATCCCTTTTTCCTCCTTCTTACACCCTTCTACTTGATTACAACTCTAGACCAAACTGTATAAGCCATGAAGCAGCCTTCTTCCTTCGCTAAGGTTGCAGAGAGGAGGGTATAGACTTAGTCTGAAATATGTAGAGACCCTTGCGCTCTTCTTGTAGTCTTCCTCTTCGTTGTATTACCCTTAAACTTTGTACTGTGATCTGCACTTATAATTGCATACTTATCTGAGTTACTTGGTGAATGAATGAGGTCGAGTCACCTTTATATAGTGACTGATATTATCTAATTAGGCTGACATGAGACATGAGGGTAAGCCGGCTTATTCACAAGGATAATTTTATTCATCTTTTGGCTTACTTCAAGAGGTATAGTGAAAAAATTTTGGAGTACAACTTTAACATAGAAGATGTGTCTTTTACACGCGTAACATGAATTCATTTACATGACTCTAATTACCTTGATGTTAAGATGAAAAATTCCTAAAGGCATTAAGAATAATTTTTGACCTATAATAAAAACTCCTTGCTCATAAAATCCTTGAATAAAGCAACATAATAAATTTTACTATTCTTTTTCTTCGTCATTTACATAAAAACATAATTACAAGTCATTATGAAGACCGAACCTAGTTACACTTTTCAACACTCCCTATTAACCAGGGAGGTATTCATAATGGTACTTGGTTAATCTCAATCCAAAGAGATCTCATAAGAAGAGTCGGATTTGTAACCCATCTGCTTCTAGCATCATATCAATCCATAATTGTCACATAGCAAGGCATTGACTAACATATCCATCTCTTACGATACCATGAGATACAATTTTGGTGAGACCGATGACTATAGACACAATCATCATTGTCTCCAAGGTACATACTCCACCCGTGTGTTCACTGAGTATAACCTTCTTGGACTATTCTTATCTTGGATAGCTAATCCTCAAATAATATTTTTCTATGACTATTCTTGTCGAGAATTCCCTACCACATTCTCAAAGAGTATCGGATGCCAGATGGTTACCAAATCCTCCACTCTTTCTTCTAGTGAAGACAAGAATGTGTTTTTATCGCTCCCTCTCACATAGGGAGGATACATCCACCAAATCAATCTTGTCTCTTATATACACAAGCTTCTTGTTTGGAAGTGATTTTTTCAATATATCAACTACTTGTTCATTAGTGGAAACATAGTGAAGTTGGAGCACACCATTTTGTACTAGCTCTTGAACATAGTGACACTTGTTTTTGATGTGCTTTGTCTTTCCATGAAATACTGGATCCTCACAAAAACGTATAAAATTTTTTTTATCACATATTATCACTATAGGTTCCATCGGTCCTTCAAATGGGTCGAATAATAGTTTCCTCAACTAGGAAACTTCTTTTCCCACTTCACAGGTTGCAACATATTGAGCCTCAGCGCTACTCAAAGCAATGGTGTCTTGATTTCTGCTCATCCATGAGACCATATATGATCCCAAACTAAATCATCCTCTGGTAGTGCTCCTTCCATCTTTTTCACTGCCTCCCCATTCAAAATCTATATATCCAATTAGTTGGACACCATTAATTCTATCATATTTTAGACAGTAGTTGATGGTTTCTTAAATATATCTCAGAATGTGTTTTACTGATAACCAATGATCATGATTCAGCTCCACTTGGAACTGACTAATAATATTTACTGCAAAGCATATGTTTGGTCGAGTATTTACCAAGTACATCAATTAGCCAATCAATTGTCTATATTTGGAAGGATCCACCGGGCTTGAATCGGAACTCCTATGTCTCTTCAAGTTTTTGATCATCAGCGTGGTCATAGGTTTTCAATCCATAATGTCAAAAATATTCAACATATTTATCACATACTTTCCTTGGCCCACATAGATTTCATCAAGTCCTTGCCAGACTTCTAGTCCCAAATAGTAATGCATCAAACCAATATCCTTCATATCAAATTCTGCTGCTAGTTGTTTCTTGCATTATTCAATTCGACCTTCTATACCTGTCAGGAGAAGATGATCTACATATAGAAGAATAATTATATGTTCACATTTTTCCACTTTGATAAATAATTTTGAGTCAGCATACATTTTCTTGAAACCTGTCCTTTGAATATATGCATACATCCTAGCATACCACACCCTTGGTGCCTGCTTGAGGTCATAGAGTGCTTTCTTTAACCTGCACACATATGCCTTTCTATCGTTGACTTCAAATCCCAAGGGTTTTTCTATGTATACTTCTTCATCAATTGTGCCATTCAAAAATTTAGTATTGACATTCATTTGATGGATGTTCCATCCCATCGATGTAGCCAAAGAGACTAGTGATCGAATCGTTGTGTATATTTCAGTAGGAGAAAATGTTTCTTCATAATCAATGCCTTCAAGTTGAGAGAAACATATGGCCACAAATATTTATTTATATTTATCTATTCCTCCATCAATATCATGTTTGATCTTCTAGATCCACTTGGAAGTAACCACAGACTCTTGTCCTTAGGCCTAGGTATGATCTCCCATACTACATTCTTCATGATAGATTGGGATTCTTCCATTTCAGATTTTTTATAACCTCTTCAAAATTGGATGGTTCTGCTTATATAAGTTTTTGTCATTTATGTGTCATACCCAGAATATCTTTTGGGTTTCTTACTTGTTGAGAAATTAGGGCGTTTAATTCAATTTCCCATTCATGATAATTACTTGTGATTTCATTATCCCTATTTCACTTAGATATTTATCTTTCGTTATATTATTATATTCTTTATCAATTCAATCATCAAATACACAAAAGACAAAAAAATTTAGGCTTTCAAGCAAGGGCCAAAACCTCTCCCTCTTGGAGAGGTAACCCAAAAGTAATTATTCTTATAGATCTTCAATTGACGAGTACCAAGAACATGACACAAACCCTTGACACCAGTATGCCTCCAATACCATTTTCATTGTTATTCTCAGCTCATTATGATGACCTTCCTTTTCATCACAAGGGAAACTCGGTCCCTAGCCTTCTATTCTTTCTTCCTTGATCTAGTCCCAGTCACCTAGACACTTTTCTTCTGTCTTCTTGTTGTACCCTTGATCTCAAGACAAAGATATATTTGCTGCAATAATCCTTATTCAAAACGTGTATATATATATATATATGAAATCAATTCAGAGACTATCACTTCCTCTTCTCTGAATTTATCACAATCTCTTCATTCTAGCATACTATAGCATACTTGCATCTCTATCCTTCACTTTGTAACCTCTTTTTACGCACTGTTGTTTAGACCTTTGTTGCAGACCTTAATCGAGATGTATAGTCTTAGTTCAAGGCCTTTCTTCCTTTGTTGGAAAAATTCCTTTCTTCATTTTACTAGCTTATATTCCTTACTGTAGATGTCATCCAAAATGCCACAGATCCGAACTGTGCTTTATTTTCTTCTTCTCTGAAATCTCAGAGAGATATGAACCATTCTTCTTGTAGAGATCCATCCGAAATAGAGATGTCTGAATTGTATGTCTGTATAACCTGTTGTAGACAATTCTGTCCCCCTAGAGACAGCCTAGAGTTGCTATAGACCAGTGCCTAGGACATCTTAGCATAGCAAGGAGCTCATAATATAGCTTGGGTTGTCAATCCAAAAGCTCTCTTACTATCACTTGTAAAACAAGGAAATTAGTTTAAATGGAACAAAACTCTCTCAGAAGATGATACAAAGATAAGAATAATGTAGGAACAGCATGCAAAGCTTCAATATTAAAGCATCAGACAGTTAAGAGACAGCTTACAGCAAAGAGGGCCAGTTCAAATAATATGCCACAGAAATCAAATATTAGAAAGTGGATGCAGTGAAGAAACATGAAGAAGATACTAGTTAGCATGAGGCTGATACCCAGATACACAACAAAACCACATATGGGCTTATCCAACTAAGAATCCATACATGACAATGGCATTTTAAAAGCACCCTCCTCAAGTAACTAATATAGCAAAAAATATGGATGAAATGAACATGGAACAGTATATCATGACTAGGCCTATTTAAAGCGCTTGACTAATCCAAGTATGGGCACCAACTAGGATGAATCCTTACTTAAGACCGGTGAGCCACTCGCATTCTAGAACATGATACAAGAAGACAAATTGCATGAAATGAGATATTATATTAACACATAAGAGAAAATTACATACTGTGGGATACCAAAGACCAGAATCCTCATTACAGATATAACTCCTCCTCACTGAGACCCTACAGGCTCTGAGCCTTCATACAGAAGTGTTACAAGATGTATACAAAAGCCTTTCACTGCACAGTTTGCTGATAGAAATCTGGAACCCTTACAATGTCTTTCTTCTTGGCTTTTATAGGAAAGACCGAAAACTCTACAGAATGAGGTAGGTAATGTACATTGAATTGACTCATTAAAACAAATTGACGAGCAAAACCCGCCTATACTGTTTGACGGTGCTGAACTGGTGCAAGTACTCTGCTTCTTGAGGTTGCTTGTGTTTTTGCATGGTACTCCCGGTCTTCCAATATTTGAATTAAAATTCAAAATCATAAGGCTGGGCACTGGCTTTCTCGATCTTCACTGATATTTGTATGCCACCCAATTAATATATCTTGCTGTGTAATCTTTCCCTCTGCAGGCGTCTTTAGGGTTCAATGGATTTTATTTATGCTTCCATTAATGAGGTCATATCATAGCAACCACCGCCAGCCTTGTTCTTAAATTTTTTCTTTTAAATACTGTCCTTAGAGAAGATCTTGGCCTCTGCAATGGAGGCGATATATTAAGGTAGCTCCTTCTCCATATAAACCTGCAAAAAACGCAAATATATTAGAAAAACCAGACACATGTGCAAGGGGAGTGGAGGTGGAGATAAGGGTGGCGTCGATGATATGGCTACATGGCAAGAACATGCGGGGTGACGGCGGAATTACAGAGAGGTTTTGGTAAACAGACAGGATGTAATTTTTCCACGTAAAACAGTTTAAACATGATGTATGAATAAAAACGATGAATATGAATGAAACACATATATATAGGCGACGGGGATAGAAATATAATGGGCACGCAGGGTGATGACACATAGGCGCACGAAAATCCAAGGAGAACAGATGACGTGGCAGAGGACTTAGTCAAGCGGGAAGAATGCGAGTGATTATGGGCCACACGATCGCTGAATGAGATCGACGGTTTTAAATGCATCAGAGAGCAATGAAATGGTGGGCCAGGGGCACGATGGACATGGGTTAAAACACGTGCAGCTCCGAAGGATGACCACCGTTGGATGGAGACTTCGAGATCTGACGGCTGCTATGGATTCTGATGCCTGACCTTTGACCGAACTTTAATGCGTGAAATTGGAGTGGTTTTGGGACGTACAGAGGGACACGTGGCTCCTATTGAATGGAATAATTTGCTCCATGGAGAATACCGCCCGCTGAGCGAAGGTGGTGCGGAACTAACCACCGATTTTCAGGCGCAGGGGCCACCACGGGTGATTTGGTCGCGGGCCGTTGATTTTTACTGGATCGGACGGCTATGGCTTCACCCGAAAACATAAGGTGATAAGCTCCCGCCTGTCTGGCACACGGTATTGCGCCTGAGTCTCATGGGAATCAAAACAAAAGGGGCTGAGACCTCAAGGGCTAGGCTCATTAAGATTTTAATTTCGGATTTTGGCCTTTGTAAAGTGTATTTCTTGGGCGGGAAAAGGCAACGGTAGGTAGGATATAGAGGTTTTTTGCCATGATATCAAATTTGAAAGATTTAGGAGGAGTGTTGGGCTAGAAATTTGAATAGAAGGGCTGACATGCACAACATCGGCTCCATCTGGGGACGGCATGTTCATCCTTGGACATGTCGAGAACCTGCAGACCATCTAGTCATTTTCTGCGAATTCTGCTCTTCAACACCTCTAGTTTTCATTTTATAATTCATCAGCACACGCACATTATTAAAAGAATGATGGAACAAAAAAGAAAACTAATGTACAATATAATACACCAGGTTTTCTTTGCCTCCTGGGTCCCATACTTTGCTTTGCTGGTATCCATTATTTGCATTATTCTTCAACTGTACCCTTCTATGTTTCCATATTTTGTTCTGCAACTTGCCTCCAGCTATGCTTTCACTTTCTGTTCTTGTTCTTCAATTGCCAAATTTTATCTGCTTTCTTACTGCTATCTGTTGTTTCTGAGACACCTTCATCATCAGTCTTCTGATGCCGTCAATTTCCATGTCCAGCTTTTCTTTTGTCTGGAACTTACTTTTCCCACTGTTGTCTTCAATATGGCTCTTGAAAGCCTGATCGCCTTCTTCTTGTATTTTGAAAGGCAGTGGGATCTCTTCTTTTTGTTCCACAATAGCAGCTTTGAAAAAATTTCTCTCTGCTGGAAACATGCTGCTAGAAAGGACCCTTGATCCTTCTTCAAATGTTTGCAGGAAATGCACATGAGGATCATGAAATGATACCTGGTTAAGAGTATCTGGCAGGCAGGCTTCAACCAGGATCTTATCTCCTTTCACTGGATCGAGAAGAAGACTCTCTTGAGAGAGAGAATCTCCTTCATTCTCTAAACTGGAGGACTCATCGTATACTAGAGCTGAGTCCTTTTGGAGCTATGGTATATTCTGCTCTGTTGTGCTGAGCTCTGTGAAAAGATCCATGAATTCTTGAGCAGGGGCTTGCTCCATTATTTCCTCTTTTTAAAGAGAAAGCTCGTTGTTTTCATCTCGCTCAAGAATCTCTTCTTTGCTCTCCTCCTCTTCTTCCTGTATTGAATCATATTTATTCAACATAATCTCCAGCAACTTGATTTCTTCATTCCATGGGTTAAAATATTCCACCGAATTTCCTTCCTCCTTTCTTTGACTATCAAATGGTGTCAAATTCCTTTCATCAGCATCAATCTCTATGTTGGAGAATTCACCTTCTATTTCTAGGAATCCCGTCATCTGTTCTTCATCCTCAAATACCTTCCAGTGCTTGATATTATCTGGGGTGAGTGCTGCTTCTGGGGGAATTATGAAAGAGGTGACCTGAGATTGATATGCTGGTCGTTTCAACAGTTCATTCAAGGGGACTGGAATTTTTATCTTCTCAAGTTCTTTTTGCAAATTGAAAGAAAAAGGGGACGTTTCTATTGAGACTTCTTTGGACTCTTCATTTTGATCTTGAGTTCTGGTCTTCTTCCTTGAAGATCTCAGATCGTATCTTCTATTGAAATGTGCTTGCATGAAATCATTAAATTGTTTGCAATAATGGTCAATTTATGCTTCGTCTTCTTCTTCTTGCAATGGGCATTCCATTTCATCATGGTTTGAGAAAGCAAGATTTGAATCTTCCTGTTCATAAGCAGCATCTTCAGTGGAGTCATCTGCTGGACCTTCCAGGTACAAGGGATGTGGTACCTGATCTTGCTGCTCCTTTGCTTCCCTTGGCAATATTTGCAATGGTGGTCTCTTATACTGGGGGTTATATCCTCTGTTCGGAGTATTATAAAAATTCTTGGGGGCTGAACTCTTGGCCTCCAATTCAAGTTTAACCATCTTCTTTATAATTTTGCTTATTTCCTCCATTTTATCTGAATCCTTATCCTGGTTGGAAGTGGAAACCTCTTCTTTTCCTCTCCTCCTAGTTTCTTGTTCAGCTTTTCCTTTTAATTTTCCAGTGGAGGCAAAGTTTGCTTCCAGCTCAAGAGCATCTGACTGAGTATCATCTAAGGTAGCAGGTTTTCTTTCCCTTAGAGAGAAACCAAAATCTAAATCAAAATCTGCTATGAAAACAACTTTTGCAGTGTTCTGATGAGGCTTCATATCTGCAGGGAGATTTAGATATAAATTATTAAATCTCTTAATAAAATCCGACACCCCTTCATTGTGTTTCTTCTTCAGAGTATTAAACTCAGTAAGACACTGTCCATGATTTTTATTTTCTCCCCATTTCCTGATAAAATTATTCTCCATGTTATCCCAGGTGGTTACTGAACGGTTTCCCAATGTCTTGAACCATTTTCTGGCTTCACCATCCAAATATTGCACAAACAATCTCAAGACCACATCTAAATGTTCAACATTAAGGTTTTCTGCAAAGGAGCAGAAAGTCTCAAGATGTTTCTGAGCATCAATTTCATTTTCTCCATTAAATCTAGGCAGAATCTTCAAATAATCTTGTGGCATATCATTTAGCACTTGGGTTAAGGCCAGTGGAGCATATTTGTTCAGGAGAAAAGCTGGTACATTAGCCATTGGAGGTGGAGGGGGTTGTACAACGGTTTGATGAACAAATGGAGGAAGAGGAAGAGGAGGAAGCGGGGTATGAATAACAATGGGAATATACTGTACAGCAGGCTGAGGTGTAGATGGAAACAGTTCACGGTTAACTGCAGACACCTCAGTAACTTATTTAACTTCTTCGACCTCAAGGGTGAGACAAAAGTTCACTTTGGTTCTAGCACCTCCCCTGGGTGGACTATCTGAGTAGTATTCAAGATTTTCCTCAGTGGAGTCGGGATTTTCTACTTGAATTTCTTGAGAAGAAGAGGATGGATAATTTTCTTCAGAAACTTCAGGAATTGCAGCACGGGATGACTGCCTTTCTTTCCAACTTCTCCTATGTATAATTTTCCCTGGGTCAGATACAGAGGATGTCTTTAACTTAGAGGAATCTGACCTCAAATGTGGCTTTCGAGGAGCCAGGACTACCAATATATTTATCAAATAAATAACAGTGGAGTCGCCAAGGTGAGAGATACGCAATTCTTCAACTCTCTGTGCTCACCTGATTAGAGAGTGAATATGATTTCTCGAGGCCCAGGGAAACTGATATTCTCAAATTCGTCCCCGGAAACGGCGCCAGAAAGATGTTGTAGACAATTCTGTCCCCCTAGAGACAGCCTAGAGTTGCTATAGACCAGTGCCTAGAACATCTTAGCATAGCAAGGAGCTCATAATATAGCTTGGGTTTTCAATCCAAAAGCTCTCTTACTATCACTTGTAAAACAAGGAAATTAGTTTAAATGGAACCAAACTCTCTCAGAAGCTGATACAAAGATAAGAATAATGTAGGAACAGCGTGCAAAACTCCAATACAAAAGCATCAGACAGTTAAGAGACAACTTACTGCAAAGAGGGCCAGTTCAAATAATATGCCACAGAAATCAAATATCAGAAAGTGGATGCAGTGAAGAAACATGAAGAAGATATTAGTTAGCATGAGGCTGATACCCAGATACACAACAAAACCACATATGGGCTTATCCAACTAAGAATCCATACATGACAATGGCGTTTTAAAAGCACCCTCCTCAAGTAACTAATATAGCATAAAATATGGATGAAATGAACATGGAACAATATATCATGACTAGGCCTATTTAAAGTGCTTGACTAATCCAAGTATGGGCACCAACTAGGATGAATCCTTACTTAAGACCAGTGAGCCACTCGCATTCTAGAACATGATACAAGAAGACAAATTGCATGAAATGAGATATTATATTAACACATAAGAGAAAATTACATACTGTGGGATACCAAAGACCAGAATCCTCATTACAGATATAACTCCTCCTCACTGAGACCCTACGGGCTCTAAGCCTTCATACAGAAGTGTTACAAGATGTATACAAAAGCCTTTCACTACACAGTTTGCTGATAGAAATCTGGAACCCTTACAATGTCTTTCTTCTTGGATTTTATAGGAAAGACCGAAAACTCTACAGAATGAGGTAGGTAATGTACATTGAATTGACTCATTAAAACAAATTGATGAGAAAAACCCACCTATACTGTTTGACGGTGCTGAACCGGTGCAAGTACTCTGATGCTTGAGGTTGCTTGTGTTTGTGCATGGTACTCCCGGTCTTCCAATCTTTGAATTAAAATTCAAAATCATAAGGCTGGGCACTGGCTTTCTCGATCTTCACTGATATTTGTATGCCGCCCAATTAATATTTCTTTCTGTGTAATATTTCCCTCTGCAGGCATATTTAGGGTTCAATGGATTTTATTTCTGCTTCCATTAATGAGGTCATATCATAGCAACCACCGCCAGCCTTGTTCTTAAATTTCTGCTTTTAAAGACTGTCCTTAGAGAAGATCTTGGCCTCTGCAACGGAGGCGATATATTAAGGCAGCTCCTTCTCCATATAAACTTGCAAAACCCGCAAATATATTAGAAAAACCAGACACATGTGCAAGGGGAGTGGAGGTGGAGATAAGGGTGGCGTCGATGATATGGCTACATGGCAAGAACATGTGGGGTGACGGCGGAATTACAGAGAGGTTTTGGTAAACAGACAGGATGTAATTTTTCCACGTAAAACAGTTTAAACACGATGTATGAATAAAAACGATGAATATGAATGAAACACATATATATAGGCGACGGGGATGGAAATATAATGGGCACACGGGGTGATGACACATAGGCGCACGAAAAGCCAAGGAGAACAGATGACGTGGCGGAGGACTTAGTCAAGCGGGAAGAATGCGAGTGATTATGGGCCACACAATCGCTGAATGAGATAGACGGTTTTAAATGCATCAGAGAGCAATGAAATGGTGGGCTAGGGGCACGATGGACATGGGTTAAAACACGTGCAGCTCCGAAGGATGACCACCGTTGGATGGAGACTTCGAGATCTGACGGCTGCTATGGATTCCGCTGCCTGACCTTTGACCAAACTTTAATGCGCAAAATTGGAGTGGTTTTGGGACGTACAGAGGGACACGCAGCTTCTATTGAATGGAATCGCTGGCTCCATGGAGAATACTGCCCGCTAAGCGAAGGTGGTGCGGAACTAACCGCCGGTTTTCGGGCGCGGGGGCCACCACGGGTGATTTGGTCGCGGGCCGTTGATTTTTACTGGATCGGATGGCTATGGCTTCACCCAAAAACATAAGGTGATAAGCTCCCGACTATTTGGCACATGGTCTTGCCCCCGGGTCTCATGGGAATCAAAACAAAAGGGGTTGAGACCTCAAGGGCTAGGCTCGTTAAGCTTTTAATTTCGGATTTTGGCCTTTGTAAAGTGTATTTCTTGGGCGGGAAAAGGAAACGGTAGGTAGGATATAGAGGTTTTTGGCCATGATAGCAGGTTTGAAAGATTTAGGAGGAGTGTTAGGCCAGAAATTTGAATAGAAGGGCTGACATGCACAACATAACCCATCCGAAAATCTTAGAGGTAACCCACCAAAAAACTTAGAAAATAATTCCAAAAATTTGTCTTTTTGTGGTGACCAAGGTTCCTTTATATAGTTGTTTCCACCGAGAATGATCTGACATGACCTATTGAATAATTTTGTCTTTACTTTGAGCCAAAATGATTTTTTCTCATTATTTTGCTTTAAGGTTGACTTCAGGGAGATAGTGACAAGGTCTTGGATCATACAATTACATCAATAATGTTTCCTTTACATGAGTGTAGCATGACTTCATATACATGACTCTAATTATATTTATGACAAGACAAATTGATCCTAAAGACATAAAGAAGAAGTATTTTACCTATAATAAAACTTACTTTCTCATGAAACCCATGAGGCAAGTATTACAAAATACATTTTATTATCTTTGTATTCTTCATTACATAAATTCATAATTACAAGTCATTATGAAGACTGAACCTAGTTACACTTTCCAACACTCCCTCTTAACTAGGGAGGTATTCATAATGGTACATGGCCACTCGCAATATGTTGAATCTCATAAGAAGATTATGAATGGCAGTCCCCTCTGTATAGCATCATATCAACCAGCATTTTCAAAGTGAAAGGCCTTGACTAACATCTCCATCTCTCCACGATACTATGGTCTACAATGTTGGTGAGACCAATGATGAGTAGACACCCTCATCATTGTCTCTCTATGATCATATCCCACCCGGGTTTATATAGGATATGTCCATCAGGACTACTCTTACTATTGGATTCCCAATCCTCAAATAATATTCGTCCTTTCACGACTACTCTTTCCATGGATGCCCTAATACATCCCAAAAGAGTATTGGATGTCAGATGATTACCTAATCCCACATATTTTCTTCCATGTGAAGACCAGAATGATGCGTCTATCTCTCCCTCTCAATTAGGGAGGACATATTCCACAAAGGAATGTACTCATTCATATAGAAGGAATGTACCTAAGCTCCCCCTTGGCTTAGGAATTACCGAGTTTCTTCCAAGTAAGAAATTTATTATCGGGATCCCTCTTAATCAGGGTCCTGCTGATCTGAATAAGAATATTAGTGTTTGTTGTGCTAAGATCCAATTCAGAATATAAACAAAGTGCTTTAGGATTATGAGTTCAATTGCAAGTTTAACATGACTTTTTATGTTTTTTTATGTGAATTTAATGAGAAAATTGACATAAACTAAACATTGAAAAACAACATCTAACATACATGAACATCACCATAAACAGTAACACAATAGCACATGATGAAGGATTTCACCCCACCTGGGCTACGTC
This sequence comes from Pinus albicaulis, assembly GCA_034641835.2. Classification (NCBI taxonomy): domain Eukaryota; kingdom Viridiplantae; phylum Streptophyta; class Pinopsida; order Pinales; family Pinaceae; genus Pinus; species Pinus albicaulis. The sequence continues at coordinate 1,188,627,524 of CM076578.1, read as the reverse complement.
ACCTTGGTCCATCTTCCAATGGCTTGACCCTCTTCTATTATGCTAAAAAGTGTAAATACATATGTTTACAATGCTCAAATAGCTCTAAAACTTGTTCCATCAGCTCCATAATTCCCAAAAAAGCTTGTGTGGCCTCCTTCTGCATCAAATTTGGTCAAAAAATGACTTAGTTATGACTTCCCCAAGTTTCTGCACTATTTGCTCCACATTTTCCCCAAAAACCGGCACCATCCTACAGATCTGCCTGGAATACAGATAAATGAATGCCAATTTCGCCAAAAACTAGACGAAATTGTTAGCACACCAATTTTCCCAATAACGCTTAGAAATTGGATTTCAAACCATATTATATATCATCAATAAAATATTTTTTATATAAAAACATTGCACGGTTAGTTAACCATCGGCCTTCATGATTTGGGTAGTCACATGGCCCGAAATTTGTTGTCGGTGAGGGGGTGGCTAGCAAGTCGGCGGTTTGGTCACTCTCGTGGTTACAGTCGTGATTTTTTCACATGATGCAGCATCGAAAATTAACATTAAGGTTAAGGACCATTGGGGGGGTGGGGGTGCGTCGGGCTAGCCTCCCACGCATGGTCCCTCCTCTGACGGTGATCAGGGCTAGGGCTAGACCCCAACCCCCTCCCTCGTGGTAGATTACATATGAAAAAAACTATGTAAATACCATAGTGTTGTAAGCACAATTGCAATGATGCGTTGGTAATGCGGAGTGCTAGGTACTTGGAGGTCGTGGATTTGACCCTCGCCCGCTCCGCTTGGACTCAACCCAAAATTTTGGTGGCCCTCAGGCTTCCATGTAGCAGGCCCTTGCTGCGCCACATGGCAGCCTATGACTGGCCAGCCAAACCACCAATAAAAATGCATCATTAAAAACCAATAACAAAGTGCCACTTGGCACGATCCCATTCACCAGAAGAAACCCATTGACCAAGTCAACCTGCAGAGTCACTTTCCAAGTAGGCATGCCCAGTCAGTCGTATGGACTGCGGACTGGGCTATCCTGCAATTTGTTTTTTTAATTGCATGTTTGACAAAGTGGAAAAAAACCATTTTTGGGAGCATACGGTGTCAGTTTTCCACAAAATGAGGTGCACCTGATTCAGAACAACGAGGTATAAGCGATCGTTTAGGGTCGCACCATTTTGAAAATTTTCATTTTATAGCATAATTTTGAGCACCTGATCACTCCTCCCCATTGGAATCTTTTGGACCCCAAAATATCACTTTCAGTTGTTCAGCAGATGAGGGTACACTTCCCTCACCTTTCCAATCTTGATCCATTTGGCCTTAGAAGGATTTATGCCTTTGAGCCCCACATGAAGGTAGTCTACATCCCTCATTTTGATGTCCTTGTTCTTATGTCAAGAATTGTGTCTTGCTGAATCTCATCAAGGTATTCAAGAGAAAATTCTTCAACAGAAGGAATATTAACCTCGTCTTCTTGATCTTCAATCAACGGAGGCTCATACAAACTCAAGTTCTCAACATTAACAACAGAGTAAATTTACATGCATGAAGGAAAATATAACTTGAAGTCATTTTCGCCAATATTTTCCAAAATTCTCAAAGGACCATAACGGATTGGTTTCATTTTTTTACCTTCCCTGTGAAGCCTCCCTTTTCTAATGTGAAGCCAAACTTTGTCACTAGCTTGGAACTTGTGATCTACATGATGCTTTTCGTGCCTTTCTTTTTTATTTCCTTGCCTCTTTTCAAGTTGATCTTGAACTGTTTGATGTATCACTTGGATTTGTTCTATGAACTTTTTGGCTTTTTCTATGTTGTTATGGCAATCAATAGCAACATCCTTCCCAAAAATGAAACCAATGGCAATCTAGGAAAGTATCCAGGCCATACCTCAAATGGCGATGTTTGTGTAGAGGAGTGTTTTGCACAGTTGTAATCATGTTGAATGTAGTGCAAGTTTTCATCCCAAAACTTAGGATGCTTGTTGCAGTATCCTCGAAGAACATGTATGATTGTTCGAATGACCACCTCTATTTGACCATCTGTTTTTGGATGAAAATTTGTACTCTTTTTCAACTTGGTGTCCATCAAATCCCACAAACTTGACCAAAAATTCCCAACAAATCGAGAATCTCGATTACTAACAATGGATGTGGGCAATCTAAAACGAACCCAATCATATTGAAAGAATAAGTGAGTTTTTTGTTTAGCTTTGATTTTTTTTTTACATGGCATTAATATACACATCTTGCTGAAACTATCCACAACTACATACAAATAATCCTGACATATTTTTTACAAAGGAAGACCTCCTAAAAAATCCATAGAAACGCTCTTCCATGGACGTGAAGGTACAGGAAGTGGTGTAAAATCCTAACTTCTTATTTCTAGGCTTACTAAATGCACATAATGAACAACCTTTAATGAAACGTGACACACTTTCAAGAATACGATGCCAATAATAATACCTTTGAATATGTGCCAGTGTTTTTCTTAAACCGAAATTTCCAGTAATAAGAGAAGTCTGTGCTTCCCTTATGTCATTCACTCTCTCCCCCTGTGGAATAAAAATCTTGCCCAAATGATACAACAAGTTATTATGTACATGGTAATCCAATTCCTCTACTTGGTTTCCTTGACTCAAGTTTGTATAAACATATTGAAATTCATTATCAAATGCATATTTCTCAACATAACTTTCATGCAAAACATAATTATGCTTGAGTAAAGTAGTTTCACTAACAATAGGCCTAGAAAGCATATCAGCAACCTTTGTGTATATACCTTTCTTATACCTTATGACCAAGTGGAATTCTTGTAGGAAACGCATCCATCAAAAGTTCCTTGACTGTTGCAACCTAGTTTGTTGTTTCAAGTATTGCGATGGTTGGTGGTCGGTGTGTATGATGGTTTCCTTTCCCTTCAAGTAGTGTTTCCACTTTTCACACTTTGAACAAACCCATAAATTTCCTTGTCATAATTAGGATAGTTAATCACTGCACCATTAAAATTTTCTGAATGAAATGAAATGGGCTTACCATGTTTCATAAGGACTGCACCCATGGCATAGTTGCTTGCATAAGTTTGAATCTCAAAGGGTTGTTTCAAGTCTGGTAGTGCAAGTACTGGGGCTGAACTAATATTCTATTTCAAAGCATCAAATGCTTTTTGTTGCTTTCCTACCCACTGGAAGACCTTTGTCACACTATTCAGTGCATGCGATGGAGCTACGATAGAAGAGAAGTTAGAAATAAACTTACTCCAATATTGGGCTACTCCCAAAAAACTCCTTACCTCAATGAATGTATTTGGAATTGGCCAATTCACAATGACCTCAAATTTATAGGGGTCTATCCTCAACTCACCTTTTCCAAGAATATGCCCCAATTACACCAAATAATTTTCACCAAACTCACATTTTGACATCTTCAAAAACAGTTGCTCTTTCCTTAAGACATCAAGTACTTTTCTTACATGCATGACATGTTCAACAAGTGATTTGCTGAAAATTAAGATATCATCTACATAGACGATGGAAAAATCATCAATAAATGGCCTTAAAACATCATTCATCACACGCATGAAGGTAGCAGGAGCATTACATAAACCAAAAGGCATAACAAGTGATTCAAACAAACCTTTCTTTATTTTGAATGTTGTCTTCCAAATGTCACCTTCGGCAATTCTAATTTGATGGTAGCCACTCCTTAAATCCAACTTAGTAAAATAATTTGCATCTTTCAATTCATCAACTAAATCATCTATTCTAGGAAGTGGATAACAGTTCTTTACCATAATTTTTTTCAATGCATGGAAATCCACACACATGTGCCATGTTCCATCCTTCTTTGGCACCAACACAATAGGTGACCCACATGGCGAAATATGTGGTCGGATGATCCCTTTGTCCAAAAAATATTTTATTTTATTTTTTATTACAGCACTCTCCATCACCAACATCGTATACATGCCAATGTTAGGAAGAGGAAAATCTTGTTGCAACTGTATTTCATGCTAGATTCCCCTCTTGGGAGGTAACTCCTTTTTCTCCTGAAACATCTCATTATTTTTATTAACCACTTCAATCAAATCATATTTCAACTTTGGATCATGTTAGATTCAGCCTTTGCAGCCTTCCTCCAGTGATCAAACATGCTCTTTCAAAATGATTTTAAAGTGTCAAGGTCAAATTTTGTCATTTCAAAGAGTCTTCAAGCAAAATTTGGTCACTAGGCATTAGGTCTAGGGTTTGTTTTCACTCCTTCCAAATTTGTCCAAATGTCGGTCCATGTCACCATTCAGTTGAGTGTATCATCATTCATAGGGTTGTCATCATCATGTCAAGTTCCATTGGGTAATTTTACACATTGTTCATGCTTCAGTTGTGCCTTGGTAAGGTCCATTTCCCTCTCCTAGGGTTTTGGAGGTAATTTCTCTTGGATGGTCAAATCATCGGAAAAACTTGTATCCTGATGCTCACACACCTTCCCCTATCCTTAATATACCTCATTAAACACTTCCCATCACTGAGATCCCCCAAATTCCTCATTTTTGCACAAACCCTAGTTTCTAGCCACAACTTGGCAATTTTCTAGGCTAGGCCTGTGTTTTGCCCTGTTGGACTCCTTCCCCTCACTCAATCTCTGTGATTCCACTTTCCCTTGCTTCCTAACATTCCTCCCTACTTCCAAAAATTTCCCCAAGAATTTAGAAGCCCCCTATCCCCTTCATGTCGCTTCATTTCGACAAAATTCCTTGTTTCACACATCGGGGTAAGTTTCACTCAAAAGATGTTTCAGAGAAATAAAAGATGAATTTTGGAAAAATGAGAGCGGTTTTTGTTCAAAACATGCCTAGGAAGAAAAACCTCTTTCACTTTTTACACAGGTATCATGGTTTTAGAGAAATATCAAAAATACCGTTGCCTCAGGAGAATTGAATGCACCTCTGAAGTGACCTTGGGAAAATCAAGTTTTCTCCTATCATGGTTGGCTAAATGACTTGCATGATGAGTCAAATGATAACTAGACAGAAATACCTTTCCAATGAGCTATCATGAGCTCAATTTGGAGTTGAGGAAGACCTTTAAAAGTTGACTGCAACAGCACTCTTCCTTGAGGCGGCCTCATTCTGATCATTTTGACTAGTGTTGGGAGATTTGATTTTTGACAGGGTAAATCAAATCCAAATTGCTTAATTCTACTTTTGTTGGAAAGTAGACTCCCATAGCTTTCCAACGAGCTATCACACGTCCGATTTGGACACCGGGAAGGCCTCCAAAAGCTTCCTACAAAATGCACTATGTGGCAAGAGGCAAGCGACCCACTTGGGCAAGAGCGACCCACTTGGGCATTTTTCACAGTGCAAATTATAACGGGTGCGACCCACTTGGGGAGAAGCGACCCACTTGGAAAAAAGCGACCCACTTGCCAGCAGAATTCAGAAAAGTCGATTTGAGCGCCCAGTTTCGTTTTAGATCGCCTCCAACGGCCTTCAAGCAGGTTCTTAACTATTGCACAGTAGTTTTTAATATGTTGGTGGTGTCTTGATGACTTCAAACATTTGAATGGAAGAGTAAAACCCTACAGTCATGGCAGTTTTGTTCTTCAGGGTTTTAAAATATGTATGGATGGTTTTATGAGCATTTTTACCACCTTATATCATTGATATATATCCACCTTGGCTTGTATGTTCAAAGCCCACTGTTTTCACATCCATTATACCACTGTGGTCTTCATTATCGTTTTACCACTGTCATGACCTTTGTTCCATGATGTTCATTGACATATTATATCTCATTGCCCATTGACAAACACAGTCATATGATGCATTGCTCCCTGTGACAAAGTTTACCCAATATTCTAAAGGCTGCCTGCTACCATTTGTCAAGTTTCATTTGCAATTAAAACAGAGACTGTGCTTCTATTTCAATCCACCTAAAACAGAGATATTATCATTGTTTGTTTCCTTATGGTACTTTGACAGTGGGGGATATCTGTTGGGTGTTAAAACATACATTATAACTCTGTTTTCACTGCATTTATATCAGTATACATATTGCCAATATTTTGTTCAAAGCCATGTCAGAGACAGAGTCAGTGTATGAGCAGGAGTCGGACAATGACTCAATCGTTGAGGTTGATGCACTGAGATGGAGCATAGCAGTGCACCAGTAGTGGTAACATATCAGAGAAGCCACAGAGCTTTGTTTCAACATCACGACGAGTACTATCTCCACCCGGGGTGGAAGGGGTCTCGTTGACTTCATCAGCAACGTGAGTACTATCTCCACATGGCGTGGAAGGGGTCTCTCCTTCTTCATCAGCGTAGGTACATTCACAGGATCATGATAGAGACAAAGACATGCTTCGTCACATGAAAGGCCATTATTGGGCTCGCATGCATGTCTGCAAAGCGAGAATGAAGATCATGAAGAGGAGGTTGCGCAAAGCACTAAGACGGCGGAAAGGGCCTAATCCACTTCGGATTTTGGCCGAGGCTTCATTGACTGGGCAGGACACATGATGGATGACCTCCGCTCCGAATTTGGGCAAATTCGGAGAAAATTTTGTCATTTTCAAATTTTTGGGTCAAAAAACAGGTTTTTCAGTTAAGCGGGTCGCGCACTCATGCGCTCACTTTTTTTTTGGGACACTTTCTGGAGGAAATTTTTGCATTTTTGGATTTTTCATGGTTAGTTATGCATCCTCAGAAATCAACTAAGCATTTCATCAAAATCTGGGTGGTCAAAGAGCTCAAAAACACCATGAAAACCAACTTGCTGCCACCTTTTGCACCAGCAGGAAGTACCTCTGGGAGAATGAGGTTTTGGAGGGTCAAATGAGCTCCAAATTCAGAAATTCCACTTGGGTTGGATAGTCAACATCCAGGGCTTTCCAACGAGCTATCATGAGCTCAATTTGGATGCTGGGAAGTACCTAAAATTCAGGCTGGAAAACGCACGACCCACTCGGCTCAAAAGCGACCCACTTAAATTTTTCCTGAATTTTCAGCTGCCAGCTCAGATTTTCGCCTAGTATGGACCAGTTTTGCTTGTGGATGGAATTTTTGGGTTTTTATGATGTAAATTCATGTTTGACATGTAACTTTGGCTCATTTTTATCTATTCTAGAAGATTCACTCTCAAAAGGGTAAAAAATCATGTAATGGATCAGTTTCCACTCTTTTAGAGGCAAGTTGTTAGCTGCCTAGATTGTAGTTCCATGATTAGAATTAGTTGAAACTGATCCCTGAAGAGGGAATTCGACCCCTAGAGGTGGGGAAAGGTGTTAGAGTGATCTATATATTGTAATTTCTCAATCATTTTCAGAGGTTGGAGAGGTTGGACTCTTGGGAGACTTTTGATATCATTGTACATATTTTTCATATTTGGCTAAGGAAAGATCAGAGGTTTTGCGGCACTTGTTGGGATCCTTGTGGTGTTCTGTTCTTGATGGTGTTTCCTCTTTGTTTACTGTAAGTTTCTTCATGTTTAAATGTATGCCATCCTTTCATATGCTTCATGAACTAAATTGAATGAGTGAATAAGGTTGAATCCATTGTTTACAGTGCTCGGCCTTTGAATTCAGTTAGTTCTATATGTTTTCAACTGTTTGGAGAGGATCCAAGTTCTTCTTTGCCCTCTTCAGCTCCTCGTCGATCTAATCTGTCCATATATCCAATCAAAAGCATCAAGACATTCACCTACCTCGCCCCAACTTGAAATCTGCAAAGGTCTGACCTTATCCCCGGACCCAAATTTTGTTTTCCCATTTCTCCAGCGAAAACCCAAAAACCAAAAATCAAACATACCTATCTCTTTACTAGCCTAAAATCAGTTCTTATTGTAAGTCATCTCGCATCCTATTGCTCATTTTCTCGAGATTGACGGAGAGAGCCCTCTCCTGTCCTCGTAGGGCTAGCTACGAGGCTGAGCGTGGTTTGATGTAGCCTTGAGTTTACTTCATTTCAGCCTGAGGTAGATTTGAGTGCTAACAGATCACAACCTTGAAATTCTTCATAATCAACATCATTCTTTGGTTTAATCATAAGAAGCACAAAATTATTTCCCTAATTCACTATCATTTTCATTTTCCCCGCATTAACTATTGAAATATTTAGTTTCTTGTGATGAGCTCTCACAATATACTCCACACCATTTTTGAACAAGTGGTACTTTTTTTCATGAATAATTAATATGGCTTTTCTATCATATAGGTAAGGACTTCCCAAAACAATTCCTATAATATCAAGTGGTACAACATCTAATTCAACTTCGTCAATGAATTTTTCCCTAATTGCAAACCAAATAATACACTTTCTTGTAACCTGTAAATTTGTGTTATTGCATATCCAACCCAATGGATATGGTTTTTGATGAGGAATGATTTCAAGATTAAGTTTCTTGACTAAGTCTTCAGATATCAAATTGGCTTGAGACCCACTATCAAATAGTGTGTTGATTTTTGTATGTTTTGAAATAACCCTCAAATGAAATAATTCAATCCTTGTTTCTTCATTTGGAGTGCTAGTATGACAATTTTATGAACTAGTGCTAGAAAAGGATTATTTTCCCTTCATACCCATGGCCGTAATTTTAGTTTCATATCCCAATTCGGATCCTAAATCTTGTTGAGTAGTTGCAGTTGTTTTTTTGTTTTCCCTTGTTGTTGAATTTCTTGGGCCTCATCTCTAGATGAAGCTTCCAGCAGTGGTATTCATCATGACCCTCTTTGGAATAATGTTTGCATGTCATTTTCTCTCCTTCCTTTTTAACGGATTCATTTTTCTTTCCCTTTCCTTTGAAACCCTTTCCTTTCTCTCCACCCTTAAATGTCTTCTTTTTACCCTCTTATGGAATGTTTTTCCCTCTTGCCTCAAGGTGAGTGGCTTGCACACAAACCTAATCTAGACTAGCGAGATTGAACATAAGGATAGTAAGCCCTAGGTAGCTATGTAAACCCCCTATATACTTCAACAACGTGTCTTGTGAATGCAAATCAACACCTAACATAAGAGCTCTTTTTCTAAATTATTGGGTGTAATCTTGCACACTTTGACCTTTAAGTTCTCTAAATTTATGCCAATTCATGATGGCTTTTTTCATATATGCTAGAGGGTAAAATTTTATTTTAATTGCAGAAATGAAATTAGAATAATAGAGTGAGATCTTACCATTTTTTTTAATCTCAACTTGTGTCTTGGCTTCCCACCATACTAGTGTTGCACCCTCCAGTCTCAAGGAAGTTAGATGAATATTTGTATCATCATCTTGAAGGTTTTTAATTCTACAGTAGACCTCCAATGGACGAACCCAATTTTCAAGCTTCATTGCATTCACTTCACCAGTATACATTGGTAGCTCAAATTTAATATCAAGTTTGAACAAGGGTGTTTACCAATTTCTTTTGAGGTAGGTTTATGAGTATGAGTAAGGGTTGTAGTAGTGGAAGAGGATGAAGATGAAGGTGAATATGGTGGTGAGGACGATGGTGGAGTAGATGTTGTTTTATCACCATTTTCATTACCTCCTCCTCCTAGAGAACCCTCTCCTCTTGGAGGCCTGTAGATTTCACCATGCAACCTTGTATTGAGTCTCTTCATAGAGTACCTTCACCATCTCTGTCATGTCAAAGAAATACTTCCTAAAATCCTTCTCACCCTCTGACATGTTATCATTTCCTCCTTCATGAGACATTCTTACTGAAGCTTCTACTGCAATTGGAGGTGAATCTTGTGGTGGAAATTGTGGAAACGATGCCCTCCTTCTCCTTGATCCAACTAGATAACGTGCACCCACAAGCTTTCCTTCTCCTCTATTGAGCTTCAACCTTGTAATCATTTAAACACTTGCAAAAAAATTAAATCCTCCTTGCACAAGTAAACCTAGTGCTCCGATACTAACTTCATCTGAGTGATAATATTAATGTTTTTTGTGCTAAGATCCAATTCATAATATAAAAAAAGTGCCTGTGTATTATGAGGTTAATTTCAAGTTTAACATGATTTTTTACGTATTTTTATGTTAATTTCACGAGAAAAATAATATAAAAAAACACTGAACAACAACATCTAATGAACTTGAACATCACCATAAATAGTAACACAATAGCACATGATGAAGGAGTTCACCCTGCCTGGGATACGCCTGCTTGGTCTAGCTTCCAATGGCTTGGCCCTATTTTATTATGCTCAATAGTGTGAATAGATATGTTTGCAATTCTCAAATAGCTCTGAAACCTATTCCATTGCTCCAGAATGCCCAAAAATGCCTGTGTAGCATATTTATGCATTGAATTTAGTCAAAAATGACTTAGTTATGACTTCTCCAAGTTTCTGCACTATTCGCTCCACATTTTCCCCAAAACCCGACACCATCCTACAAATCCACCCGAAATCGAACTAACTGAGTACCAATTTCGCAAAAAACCAGGTGAAATTGTTGCCACACCAATTTACCCAATAAAGCTTAGAAATCAGATTTCAAACCATATTAGATATGGTTAATAAAAAAAAAATTATATAAAAATGTTACACGGTTAGCTAACCATCGGCCTTCATCGCTTGGGTAGTCACATGGTCCAGAATTTATTGTGACGATGATTGGGTGGCTAGCAAGCTGGCAGTTCAGTCGCTCTGGCAGTTACAGTGGAAAGGTGTTCACATGTTGCAGCATCAAAAATTAACATTAAGTTTAAGGACCGTTGGGGGGGGTAGGGCTAGCCTCTAGCCTCCGGCAATGACCAGGGCTAGGGCTAGACCTCGGCTCCCTCCCCCATGGTGGAGGGGGTTGGGGTCTAGCCCCAAGCCTAGCGTGGTTGTAATTCAGAGTGCTCGGTACTTGGAGGTCACAGGTTTGACCCCCACCTACTCCGCTCAGACTCAACCCAAAATTTTGGTGGCCCTCGGGCTGCCATGTGGCGACCACTGGATGGCCCACGTGGCAACCTATGAATTTCCACCCAAACCACCAATCAAAATTCATCATTACAAACCAATAACAAAGTGCCACTTGGAAAAATCCCATTCGCTGGAGGAAACCCATTGAACAAGCCAACCTGCACAGTCACCCTTCCATGTAGGCATGCACAATCAGTTGTACGAACTGTTGACTAGGTTGTATTGCATTTGTTTTTTAATTTTCCTATTTGACAAAGTGGACAGAATGTGTTTCTGGGAGCATACGATGGCATTTTTCTATGAAATGATTTGTTTCAGATTCATAACGACAATATCTACGTGTTCATTTAGGTTCTGCACTATTCCGACAAATTTCATTTTTTAACATAATTTTGAGCACCTGATCACCTACAACAGCGATGATATAAACACCTAGCTGCTCATGAAGAACTCCTTCCTTCAATGTCATGAATTTTTTTTTTATTGAGGAGTCTTCATCTTTGGTATCTCTACATAGGGAACAGATCATCCATCACTTTCATCCAAGAGTTATGTCTTCTATCAAAAAGTGATCCATCAATCTTCTTATCTAGTCTAGCTTCATGCCATGTTGCTTTCCTTCGAACCATACTTCTTCAGAGGATATTTCATCCTTCCATATTGTTAGTATGAATTCTTCGTCGAAGTGTACGAAAAAGAACCACTTTAGCTACGCATAACTAATAGCCCTAACAACAATAATGGCTGCAAAACATCTTCAGATCTGCAATTAGTAGTTAAAGTGCTGCAACAAACAGATCTATAAATGGAAAGACATTTAAGCAGTAAAGTAAAGAATTTGCTCCATGCATCCAACAGACAAGACAAGAACACGATTTTTTTGAATGAATTTTTATATTACAGGGCACCTGGGAGGAAACAAGAAGGTGTATCCAGATCTCCTCAATGGGATGGGTTCTTTGTAGTCCTCAGCACTTCAGATCTAAGCTTTCTTTCTCTTGTAGATGTAGAAAACCCAATGTAGAAGGTAGAGCTCAATGGGAGCAAAATGGCAGAAATGAGACCAAGTGTATAGATCCAAAGTGATCTAATATGCAACAAAAGGTGAAGAATGATGGGGAAAACCCTCCTATTTATAACAAAATATTGGGTCTTTCTAGATCTTGGTGCATGATTAAAATAATGTTAATCACATCTAGATCCACCCCTATGGAATATTTTATTATTATTTGTTGGAGGGAAAGGGTGTTTGACTTGGGTCAAATCCCTTGATTAGTGAAAAATAAATAAATAAATGATTTATTTATCTTTTTAAGGAAGTGGTTGGGATATAATCAAATAAACAATGATTTATTTGATTAATGGTGGTTGATTTGGTCATATTTAACAAGGAATATTATTTAAATAATTATTCCTAGAAAATAATAAGATAACTATGGGTTTATCTCATTAATTTCTTTGTTTTTGGGTTAAACATGACCGGGAATAATAATTAAATTATGGTTTAATTAATTATTCCTTTTGGGGTTTCCTAATTAATCATAGTGAAAGCAGTTTTACTTGGGGTAAAACTGGTCTTACATGGTGTACTTGGGTCCATCTAATGATGAAAAAGTTAGATGACCAAAAAATGGTGTAACAGATTGCCCCCCAGCGTGCGAGTGTCAGGAGCAAATCGTATGACCGAAGTACGTTGTAAGAAGACAATCACTAGACAACAAAAGGGTATGTCAGAGAGAGAAATATGAGGCAGATAGTGTGCTGAAGGACTAGACCCTGAGGAGACGAGACTCGCAGGTGCAACAAGTCTCTGTTATGAGAGGGTACCTGTGCTGAAGGCGGCGGGGGAGGCATACCTATGCCCGCCGTGACAAAGTACAAAAGAATAGTGTGTCCAATAAACAAGGGACCGAACCATAGAGTACAGCTGGCATAATCAAGGGCCAGATAAAAATACAATGAAGAGTCTCACATACATGCTGTGCCTGGGATAACAGCCAGGACTAGTACAATAATATCTGAGTACATGAGATAAATACAACCCAAATGCCCCCTGTAACTGGGGAAGGGCTCACAAAATCTGACTGATACATGCAAATCATAGAGGTGCCGCAAGTGGCTAAGGCCAACATCATCAAAATCTGGAGCGGCATCAAAGGCTGCAATGAAGAGGTCATCCGGGCATGTGGGGGGCTACCTGCAGGGCCACCCCCTCATGAGGGCTGAGACATCTCACACACGCCCTGGAATCATCAAGAGCTGCTGCTGGGTCACTGGACTTGTCTAGTATACGAATCTCGATCATGCTGAAAGGAGCTGGAGAAGCAATCAAGTCAAAGGGAGGTAAGAAATCCCCCTGCCTGATCCGAGGCACCGAACAAAAATGGAAGCTGGAACCAAGGCACACCGCCCTCTAGACCTTGCTTCTGGAATAAATGTGCTGAGGTCGACAGAAGGAGGTCCGCCTTAGGTGAGGTAATGAGAGATCCTCAACTAAGGCACGAGAGAAGAGCAATAGAGCGACAGACAGACTGACACTAATGATGATGGTGGAAATGGGAAGGATGGAGTGGCGAATGGACGACTTCCCTTGTTAGAGCATAAAGGGCATGAATGACATGGCAGCGACTGACACAATATCGAAAGGGACAGGGGACAGTGGGGCTGAAGGTCATGAGATGCGACACAAGAGAGGAACCAAGCAAAAAGAATGGAGGGCTATGGTATGGTGTAAAAGGATGCAGGATAGACTCCATGAATGCAATGATGACTCAACTCGGATGCTCTAAGCAAGGGCGACTAGATAGTGCTGCCACACAATAAAGGCCCCAATGGGGGGTCATAGAAGCATGAGTACAAGGTGGGTACTCATGACAAAAATCAACACGAACATGGACAAGTAAGGGGGCGATATGGTGCCCCAAGTACAAGTGTCGTAAGTGAGGAAATTCGATTTTAAGGAGCGGTGAAGTGATCCTTCGTGGAAAAATGTGTCCGGGTGAAGTATCAAATCACCAAAAACTAAGGAAAACCTATTTGAGAGCTCGGTGAGATCTATCCAGCGGTGCTGACGGTTCGTCGAACGGGGCTACGGTGTGGTCGCAGCAGTCGAAAGAAGAAACAGGGGTTCTCTTTTAATGAGGCGGTTTTCCCTCCAAAATCATTCATTTGCTATTGTTGCCGTGGTGAATGTGGAGAGGAGAGAAGGCCCTAAATCTTGCGGCGAACGTAGCGGACAAACCGACCGTTGGATTCGAGATCTGTCAGTTGGAGGCGAGAGGCCTAACCTTGTTCTTGCATTTTGATGGATTACATTTGCAGTTGAGGGCCCAAAACCCCCAGAAACAGCCCCTCCTTCATCTCTATGGCCGGGTCGCACTTTTTGGGGGCAAAAAGTACGACCCAGGACGCAGGTATTAGGGCAACAAGTGCGACCTGGTCCAGAAAATGGCAGAAAACTGCGACCTGGGAGATAAGGGGGGTTTGGTGCTGTTTTATGGCTGGGAGTTGGATTGTGGTGTGTGGTGATGGTGTTCCCGATCTGTACCCTGACCAAAAGAATGTGGTTGTGCAGGTATGGCAGAGTTGCGGGTCAACTGGAGGGAGAGGGATCTGGGAACACTTCGGACAGAGATCCAGGCGGATCAGGGCGTTCGTCGTGTATTGGCCAGATATAGGGGCATATGGTGCCCTCTCGGATGTGTGTAGGGGCAAGTGGTGCCCCCCAGAATGTATGGGGGGGCATATGGTGCCCCCAGTTTTTTGGATTTTGTTTGTAACATGCTATGGGCATGTCGGATGGATATATATGGGGGGGCGTATGGTGCCCCCAGTTTGTGGAACATGCTATGGGCACGTCGTAAGTATATGTATGGGGGGGCGTATGGTGCCCCCAGTTTTTTGGAACATGCTATGGGCATGTCGTAGGTATCAGAGTAGATGGACTCATCAATATATGGTTTGCGACACATATTATGGATATGCATCGTCTTGTGATGGTTGATTTAATGTTATTGTCTTGTATGACTTGTGTGTGATAAATGCCAATCTAGAACATGGTTTGCAATACTATCTACGTAGTGATTTTGGTCTCTGGGTACATGGTTGAAAGTGATGGTTTCAAACGCACGTATTAAGACCTTCACTCGTAAATAGCGTCTGAACAGCACAGGGTTATGCACATGATAAACACCATTTAGTTGCATTACAAGAAGCAGGGAATCCAAACGAACGTGCAGATGGCGGATGCGATGCAACAAGGCATCGGCTAATAGGCCACGCGCTGCATCATATTCGGCCTGATTGTTGGTGGCGGAACCAATGCATACCCCGTTAGACAGAACGAGGTCATGCAAGGGGGTGAAGATGGCCCACCCTGCCGAGGCAAGATTCCTGGAGTAGCGACTTGCACCATCGGCGTAACCGATAAAGGGTGTGGACGGGGGGTCCTGCAAAATGGTGTGACAAGACAATAAATGAGGGGATGAAAGGAAATGACGGCAGCGTGAGGGTACAGAAGTCATCGAGCGATAATGGTAGGAGGAAGGGGCAGGATGATCAAGACTCAAACAAGGTGGTGTATGAGAGCTATCGAAAACATGGCGAGGACTCGGGCTGCGAAGGTCAACAGAGACACAAGTGGAGTGATCTCGAGCATCAAGGGACACAACGGGGGAGGCTGCAGACGGGCTAGGCTCCGAGTGTCGTGCAGAGGAGGATAGGTAAAGAATGGTGACTGTAGACTCCGTCATCTGAACATCAGGGGGGGGGGGATGTGGATGGGAGCGGGGGGATCCTCAGGCTGGCCTGAAGCATACTGCGCGAGAATGGGAGAGGCGGATTGATTTTGTTCAACCTCATACTCGCGGATCACCTCAAGGGAGGCGCGGTAATGTGTCACGTGAGGACAATAATGGGAGTAGTGGCCATGGACACCGCACAAAGCACAAGGCTTGTTGGTGCGGAGAGTCTTGGCGTTCTTGGGGACGGTCGAAGAAGGAGTGGGAGTTTCAGGGACCGTAGTGTCGGGGAACGCGAAGTTTACCACGGGTCGGATACGAGGTAACTCGGGACAAGCATGGGTGGCATGACCAATGACATCACATAAGGCACAAGGCTTTGGGGGTGGAGAAGGAGCCGGGTTGGTCGTGGTGGTTTGGTCTTTGGTTGCCCCCTTGCGGGCTTTGTCTTTCTTCCCGGGAGCCGACCCAACAGGAGAAGGGTCCTGTGGAGGTGCTGGGGGCACAGTGGCTATGGAGGAAGCGAGGGGGACCGGTTGAACCGGTGTCAAAGCCATGTAAGGTTTGGGGTGACCAGGGGGGGTGGCGGCTGGGGGGTCAAGGTACCAAACCGAAATACCCAAGGTCAAGTTAGGGAGAGAGAGGGTGGCCATGACGGGGACAGAATATACTCCGGGAGGGGGAGCCAAGAAGGGGATCTGTCCAGCAGGGTAGTGACCAGGAGGTACGGCTCTAAGATGGTTAAGGCCGGGGGGGACCGAGCCTGGAGATAAAGAGGTTCCTGGGGCGTACCCAGCAGAGGTTTTGGGCACTGCGAGACCGAGTTTGAAGGTGAAGGTCGACGGTGGAGGATGGATCAGAGTTCATCATGAGGATCTGGTAATCAGACGAACCAGAAATGGAAGGTGGAGTAGAGACCCGCCCGTCAGGTGGTTGGGTAGCCACGAATCCTTGCTGAGGGAAAGGATCAGTAAACACAGCTGGTTGAGTAGAGGCCACATTAGGGGGAGCATGAGGGGCGGCATGTTTTCCGCGCAATGTGGCTTGAGACTCCCACATCTGCCGCATCTGTGGTAAGAGGGGACAAATCGCAGTGTAGTGACCGTAATCACCGGCAACACGAATGGGGAAGCAGCCGAGCGTGGGCGTTCGTCCGGCTCGGCGGGATGCCCCGAGGTGGTTGGTCACTGCCAGTTAGGTCAATACCGACCGTCCCCTGCCACCGGGGAATATGGGTTCTCGTTGCCTTCTCCGCCTTCTTGGAGACAACAACGCACCGTGCAAATACTTGCCCCGGGAGGGGTTGTATGGTCACAGGTGGTGAGGAGGCAAGGAGGCTGCTTATATGCCGGAGGAGTTGGAGCACCGGCCGCGACAGCAAGGGTTGGGTTGGGCATTGAGGTAAGCAGCAGGAGGTTGGGCAAAAGGAGGAGGCATGCCGTATCCTGGATACATGTTGCCGGGAGGGGGCAGAGTGCTAGAGGTGCTGGCCCCTCCCTGAGGGAGGCCAGGGCTCATAGGAGGGTGAGCAGAGGGGTGGGAAAGAGATCCAACAATACCGTCGGCGGAATGAGATGCCCCCGGGGCGTTAGCGCCACCGGGCCTGGGGATGTCAGGAAGAACGGTATAAACATAACCAGATTGAGCGTAGATCAGGTCATATTTTAAAGCTATTTGGAGGGCCGCTTCTTCAGATTGAGGAAAGTGAGAGGCGACATCTTTGCCGATGGGAGACGGGAGGGTGCGAAGGAACCAGTCCATGTAAACCCGATCTTCAAAGGGAGGGGCTCGACATAAGCTCCGTCTTCGTCGCCATTCCTAAACATGGGCAGAAAGGCGTGTGGAAGAGGATTGCTTAAATGAAGTCAAGAGCTCCGTACCAGTGTCGTATCGGAGAGGGAGCTGGAAGTACGACAAGAAGGCTTGGGCAAGAGTCTCGAACGTGGTATGGGAGGAAGTGGCCTGTTCGACATACCATTTAGAAGCTTCGCCGGTAAGTGTGCGTTGAAAAAAACGAAGACGGATGGAGTCATCGGTAATGGAGTTGGAGGAACACCACATGTGGAAAGACTGGACGTGATTGGTTGGGTCTTCGCCATTAAGGCCCTCAAACTTAGGGATATCAGAGGGTAGCTTGGTGGGCATAGCGGGCCAGGTAGTATTATGGTGAATGTGGTCATTAATCAACTGATGGAAATCGGGGAGGCTGAGGCCTGCAATGTACGGCAGCACAGGGGTGGCCGGAGTAGTGGTTGTGACGGTTCCGCTAGAAGTAGGGCTGGCATTGGGGCCGGGAGAACCGCTAGCATTAGGCCCTGATCCGGACATGGTGAAGGTAAAAGGGGGAGAACCGGAAGGAGAAGGGGGACCCGATGAATCGGGAGAGGAGTCGGAGTGCGGACTCGAAGGTGGACTGGCTCGACGACGGCGGTGCGGAGCAGGTCGATCAACCGGAAACTGAGGGTGAAGGCCAAGAAGTCTCCGGGAAAGGCGCCTTGGGGGCGCAATGATGACAGAAAGAAGGAAACCGACAAGGGCAGAAAGGGACAAAATCAAGAAGGTCAAGGGCAGATAAGGTGCAGTGACAATTGATTTTAGAGTCTTTGCCAGGCGGTGTAAACCAGGCGCTTCTTCACTTAGGGTCAGTGTGTGGTGTGCGTTAATTTTAATTTTTAAACCCTTTCCGTTGTTGAGAGCAAAAAGGTGTGCAACGTAGCTGAAAATAAACCTACAGAGAACAGAATAAAAATGCTGAAATAACAGAAAAATAACAGCTACATATGCATCTATCAAACCCAAGAAAGTGGGTCTCTCAAAACTATGCTGAAAAGAAAGGGAAAAACTATGGAAACACACACAAACGAAGCTCAACAGATCTAGGGTCAAAGGGGACATGGATCTGGAGGATAAAGCTGCAGATAAGGGGTGCAGATCACAGCCAAGAGACAGGGGCAAGGTGGCTGGAAAAAAGGGAAATCAGCAAAAAGCCGGGAGGGGCAAGGCAGAGGCCTTTAGGGGAGGTCCAAACAAAACGACAAGAGGTGATTTTGAAAGGAAAAGAGGCTGATTTCGATGGATCTGGAAGTGAGGTCACAGATCTGGAAAAAGAAAGGGCTGAAGCTCTGAAACCGACGGCTGAAACAGCTGAAACTCTTCCACAAAAAGTGGAGGGTACTAAAGCCCCAA
The DNA here is from genome assembly GCA_034641835.2 of Pinus albicaulis. NCBI lineage: Eukaryota > Viridiplantae > Streptophyta > Pinopsida > Pinales > Pinaceae > Pinus > Pinus albicaulis. Next base: position 1,188,608,712 of record CM076578.1, on the reverse strand, counting down.
GGGGCTGGGTTCCCACTTAGATGAGTAAAAACAGATCAGATCTTGGTCAAGGCGGCCGAGAGCGCAGGCCGGGAACCGCGCAGCCCAGCAACCCGCAAAATTACGTAAAAAATGTCGAAAAAAGCGTGTTGTGTCGCAGTGTTCTCGACCGATCCGAGCCGAGGTCGTTACAGCCTGTGCCGTTAGTGCGCTCCTGTGCCTGTGTTTTGGGCCAAAAGGTGCTTACCCCCCCCCCCGTTCCCATCGTTTCTGCCGTTGCATTTTCCGAAAATTGCCGGCTCCTCGTGTGCGGCCGGTGTCGCCACTGCGCAATAGGGCCGAAACACACGGAAGTTGAAATTAGGCCTAGGGTTTTATGTGAGAAAAATGACATGAAAAGAGAAAACCGCGCTAAAAAAGAAGCCTCAGTGGCCTCAAGTAGCCGGATACGCAGAATACAAAACGACAGCGGTCGTAACTTAAAACCCGTGTGGAGTCGCCATTTGTTAGTATGAATTCTTTGTCGAAGCGTACGAAAAAGAACCACTTTAGCTACGCATAACTAATAGCCCTAACAACAATAATGGCTGCAAAACATCTTCAGATCTGCAATTAGTAGTTAAAGTGTTGCAACAAACAGATCTATAAATGGAAAGATATTAAGCAGTAAAGTAAAGAGTTTGCTCCATGCATCCAACAGACAAGACAAGAACACGATTTTTTGAATGAATTTTTATATTACAGGGCACCTGGGAGGAAACAAGAAGGTGTATCCAGATCTCCTCAATGGGATGGGTTCTTTGTAGTCCTCAGCACTTCAGATCTAAGCTTTCTCTCTCTTGTAGATGTAGAAAACCCAATGTAGAAGGTCGAGCTCAATGGGAGAAAAATGGCAGAAAATGAGACCAAGTGTATAGATCCAGAGTGATCTAGTATGCAACAAAAGGTGAAGAATGAAGGGGAAAACCCTCCTATTTATAACAAAATATTGGGTCATTCTAGATCTTGGTGCATGATTAAAATAATGTTAACCAAATCCAGATCCACCTCTATGGAATATTTTATTATTATTTGTTGGAGGGAAAGGGTGTTTGACTTGGGTCAAATCCCTTGATTAGTGAAAAATAAATAAATAAATGATTTATTTATCTTTTTAAGGAAATGGTTGGGATATAATCAAATAAATAATGATTTATTTGATTAATGGTGGTTGATTTGGTCATATTTAACAAGGAATATTATTTAAATAATTATTCCTAGAAAATAATAAGATAACTATGGGTTTATCTCATTAATTTCTTTGTTTTTGGGTTAAACATGACTGGGAATAATAATTAAATTATGGTTTAATTAATTATTCCTTTTGGGGTTTCCTAATTAATCATAGTGAAAGCAGTTTTACTTGGGGTAAAACTGGTCTTACATGGTGTACTTGGGTCCATCCAATGATGAAAAGTTAGATGACCAAAAAATGGTGTAACACATATGGTTGCCAACCTGTGGAAGACATATACTTCCCTTTGGCAGCCCTGCATAATCTCATTAGATATTAATTAATTATAAATATGAACTTTAAATCAAAAGTTACCTTAGTGATGATCTTTCTCCATGACATCTTCTTGTAGGCATCAACATCCTTTGTTTAGATACTAACACATATCCTAAAGATATATATTTTCAAGGATCTCCATATTTTCCATACTTCTATCAAAGTCTACATATCTTCCAAGGATATTTTCTAGTCAAGTATTCTTGGCTTCCTTGGATTTTGACTGCTTCTTTCCATGGTTTTACTTCCCATGATCTCCTCATTTTTCTTTCTCTGCATAGTTTTATTTCATTCCCAAGAACTTCTATTGTGAATCTCCTTGATAATGTGCAATCACCTCATATTTATTATGAGTACATATTACATTATTTTCATCGAGTGTAGATCATGCCTCATTTCCATCCTTTGATTCATCCTACAAAAATTTTCCTTGGAGTGATGAGTCTTCAATCCCTTGATCTGATTTATCTCTCAGTGTCATCATACCCTCATTCCATGAACTCCATGGGTTGGATTTTCTGATGAAACAATTTCTTCCTCTCCAGATTGGTGAATCCTTCAAAGAGGACTCCATCAGAGAATCTTGAGGATCTTGGATATCCTTGTCTTGAAAAATATTTCCCTTTTGATGTATGATGATTCCTGTCCTATATGACTTCTCCGATGACTAGGTTCCCAAGAGCTATATCTTTCATATTATGAAATTTTTTCTCCTTGTCCTCCATAGTTCCCCACGGTGATGCCCCAAGCTCTTGATTCTTAATGCTTTCATGAGGTCATACTGCATCTATTTATAGTATTCATATCCTATACAGGATTTATGAGCCATGAAAATATCTTCTGTGAGGGAGACTATCTTAACCATAGTAAATATCTTTTACTCCCTATTTCCTTGAACTTCCTTTCTTCAGCTTCCTCCATCCCTTTTGGTGATATGATCTTTCTTCTTGTAATGTCTGAGTCCTCTAATTTTCAACATTCTTGTCCTAAAATTTTCTTCTTCTATTTGGCATAGAAGCCACAAGTTTTTAGATAAGGTAACCTTCTAGTCTCATGGTCATTTTTTACCTTTCTCATCAGAACAGTGATGATTATTTATTTTAGATCTCATCAATGAGATTCTATTAATATATCCCTTCAATTTTATGTAGGTCATGTCTAAGTGGTATGACCTTCCTTATTGCATCTTCAAAGAATATTTTATCACATATCTCTTTGATAGCTCCAATCTTGCTACATATAGATGAGAGGATCCTTGACTGATTTCATAAGAATCCTTTGATTCCTTTGATCCCTTTCCATGTATTAAAAAAATACTTAACCTTTTGAGACTTTTCCATAGATATAAATGACTTCTCTTTCAAGTATTAAATCTATCCTCCTTTCTCATGTAAGGAACTTTGATGACCTGACGAGCTTTCATATCTCCTTACAAAAACGAAGTCATTTTACCAACTTTGATTATAGAATAATAGGTACTTACTTGATATGTGAAGAGATAAATTTCACCTTTGTCACTTTTATCGAGATTTAAGAAGAATTTTTTATGTTCCTTTTTCGAATGAGAAACTCTTCCTAAACAAAGGATATTTCTTCAATTATGGTGAAAACATAGTTAGAACCAGCTTCCTTTTTTATGGTTATTTATGAGGATGTTTTGCCTCTTCCTTGGTTGATTAAGGATACAGATAAGGTCATTGTAATGGTAGGTAACTTTCCTTGAAGTTTTTTATGGAAATACCTTGAGATGGAAATGAACTAATGATACACTTGAGATGGTATTATAATATTGTATTAACACCAAATTGTTCTAATGCATCACTATAATAATATGGATTTATTTCACTATGGAGAAATAAAATTTATTCTAAACAAATCCTTGATTTGTATTCTGATATTGTTCATCAACATAAATATACGAACTACTGTGTGACTAGAAGTAAAAATTCATCACTGCTTTTCCAATGTAATTTTAAAATTTAAAGTATTTTGAGCTACCTTTCTTTGTAGATGATGACCTTTGTGGTCCTTTTATAGGATCTAAAACTTTTTTGTTGTAGACTTCCTCCTTTTATCTAGAGTTTGATTATTTAATCCTTCACTTTGCTTTGATGCCTTTCATGAAACCTGATTATTGAGTGTCTCTATGCCCTTCCCTTACTGACACCTTAGCTTTGAAACCGTATTGAGAAATTAGGGTTTTAAATTAAATTTATCATTCATGATAATTAGTTGTGATTTTGTTATGCTTATTTCACTTATATATTTATCTTTCGTTACATTATCATGTTCTTTATCAAGTTAATTATCAAATACACATGAGACACCAAATTTTAGGCTTTCAATCTAGGGCCAAAACCTCTCCCTCTTGGAGAGGAAAATCTGAAAGTAATTCTTCTTATAGATCTTCAATTGATGAGTACCAAGGCCATGACATAGAACCTTGACACTAGTATGCCTCCAACACCCTTTTCATTATTCTTCTCGGATCCTTATGATGACCTTCCTTTTCAGCACTACTTTGCACTAGCCCTAGGGAAACTCGGTCCCAAGCCTTCTATTATTTCTTCCTTAATCTAGTCCCAATCACCTAGAAACTTTTCTTTAGTCTTCTTGTTGTACCATTGATTGAAATACAAAGATCTCTTTTCTTGAATAATCCTTCTTCAAACTATGTGTGTGTGTGTGTGTGTGTGTGTGTGTGTGTGTGTCAAAGAATATGAAATAAATTTAGAGACTAGAACTGCCTCTTCTCTAAATTGATCACAATCTCTTCATTCTAGCATACTACAGCAGACTTGCATCTCCATCCTTCACTGTGTAGCCTCTCCTTGTGCATTTTTTTTTATACATTTGTTGCATACATGAACCGAGATGTATAGTCCCAAGGTAGGGACTTTCTTCCTTCATTGGACAACTTCCTTTCTTCGATGTACTAGCTTATGTTTCTTACTGTAAAAGCCATCTGAAATACCCCAGATCCGAACTGTGCTTTTTTTAATTCTTATCCAAAATCTCAGAGAGATCCAAACCATTCTGCCTGTAGTGAATTGTATGCCTTTCTAACCCATCTAAAACTCTCAGAGGTAACCCACCAAAAAACTCAGAGAAGAATTATGAAAATTTGTCTTTTTGTGGTGACCAAGGTTCCTTTATATCTTTATTTCCACTGAGAATGAGCCAACATGACCTATCGAATAGTTTTGTCTTTAATTTGAGCCAACTTGAGTTTTTCTCATTCTTTTTCTTTAAGGCCAACTTCAAGGAGATAGTGACAAGCTCTTGGAGCATACAATTACATCAATAATTTGTCCTTTAAATGAGTGTAAAATGACTTCATATACATGACTCTAATTATATTTATGACAAGAAAAAATCCTAAATACATCAAGAAGAAGTCTTTGACCTATAATAAAACTTCCTTTCTCATGAAACCCATGAGGAAAGTATTGCAAAATACATTTTATTATCTTTGTCTTCTTATTACATAAATTCATAATTACAATTCATTATGAATACTGAACCTAGTTACACTTTCCAAGATTACTTTCTCTAAATGTCCCCTTCGTTGCTACATGACCTTCTACATCAAGTATTTTGGACTTCAGCCAATTAGGTACTTTACTTGTTTCAAGTATGACCACAATTTGAATGGGTTCAGTAGAACCTTCTTCTTCATGGTTAGATTCCTCTTCTTCCTAGTTCACTTCTTCCTCAAATATTAGAATTTCTTCATCATCAGATTCTGTGGAAATATCTTTTGATTTCTTGAGTTTTATGCTCTCATCAAATATGACATCGCGGATAACTTCCATGTGATGGTCATCCTTCATGTAGATTCTATATTCTTTTGATGAACTACTATATCCAATAAAAATTCCCTTCATCCCAGAAGGATCTAGCTTCTTTCTTTTGTCTTTTGGTATATGGATATATACAGGACACCCAAAGATTCGGAGATGATCTATAGATGGATTCTTTCTAGTAAATACTTCTTCTAGAGTTTTATTATCCAAAGATCTTTGAGGACATCTATTTTGAACATAGACTATCGTTTTAGTTTCTTCTCCCTATAATAACTTTGGTAGATCCTGATCATGAAGCATTTCTTTTACACTTTATTCAATGAATCTATTCTTTCTTTCTGCAACACCATTTTTTTTGAAATAGGATGGAACTATCAACTCCCTCTCAATCCTTAAATCCTTATGGAATTATATGATCTCCTTGGATGTATATTCTCCTCCATTATCAGATATTAGGACTTTAATATTTCCTTTTGTAATATTGTTGACTTCGGCTTTGAATTCTTGAATTTTTGTGAAAACTTCATCCTTGGTTTTTAATAGATAAACCCAGGTCTTACTTGAATAATCATCTATAAATGTGACATAAAATAGATGACCTCCAAGATATTTTGTAGTCATAAGACCACACACATCAAAGTAGATGAGATCCAAGATATCTTTTGACCATGAAGCACTGCTTCCAATTGGTCTCTTGACATTATTTCCCAATGCACATCCCTTAAAGACACCTTTATGGTCTTCTTTAAGATTTAGGATTTCGTCTACAATGGAACTTAGGAATGGAAGGATTTTGAAGTGGAGATGACAAAATATTCAATGCCATAGTTCACATGGACTGATTTCAATGTGAACTAGGGCTTGGGCTAGATGGGATAAAAATCTATAAAGCCTTCCTTCTCGAATGCCAATAACTTTGGCTTGATTTATATTTGAGTCTTTTCCACAATCAAAAACCTTTCCATCAATGAAATATACTCTATATCATTTTTCTTCTAAGATTTAAATTGAAATCAATTTCTTATGCAAACTTGGAACAAATAGAATATTGTTGAGGTGGATATTGCTTCCATCTTCAAGATTTATTGATGTAGATCTAATGCATTTTACGGGATGGCTATTGTTGACTCCAAGTTCCACAGAATAAGTGGATTTTCCTTATATTAAATTCTTCAATTTTTTTTAGTGACCAATCATGTGTCTTCAAGCACCACTGTCAATTACCCAAATTTCTTCTTCTAGAAAAGTACTGGAGAGGGCTAAGAAAAGACCTTCATATTTTTCTATGATTGATAACTCCTTGGAAGAGAATAAGAGATTCCAAATTTTCTTGAAACCTTTCTTGAGATGGCTCGCAATATTCTTTATGAACTCCATGATGCCCTTAGATGACCTTAGCTCTCATACCATGTTGATAATTTAGTAGTTCAATGTTTAATTCAATTATCTTAATTGATAATTTCTTGTGTTACACTTTATCTTCTTTATCTTTGATTATTGTTATTGCAATAAGCAATACATCAAATAGCTACCAAAAAATAAGAATAGTGACACAATATGTAGGTTGCAAGCTAGGGCCAAAACCCCTCCTCTTTAGGGGAAAACCAGCAAATCTCTTCTTATAGATGCTTCAATTGATGAATACCGAGACCCTTGGCAAAGACACTTGACACAATTTTTCCTCCAAGACACTTGTCACTATCTCTTTCTCTCCTCTACCTTCACACTTTTTTCCTTCTTTCTCACATTGTCTTGCACTGTCACCTAGAGAATCTTAGTATCTATTTTTTATCCCTTTACACTGTAACTTTAGTATCCAATAGTCTCCTTCCTTTGATATCCAAGAGTATCCTCCCTTCGACCTCCTTCTTGTACCCTTCTACACTTTATGAAAGCTCTAGAACGAACTATATAAGCCCTAAAGCAGCTTTCATCCTTTTCTGAGATTGCATAGATGAGGGTACAGACTTAGTCCAAAATATGTAGATACCCTTACACATTTATTGTAGTCTTCATCTTCGTTGTATTACCCTTAAACTTCGCACTGTGGTCTACACTTATAATTGTAGACTTGGTTGAGTTACTTAGTGATACAATGAGGTCAATTCATCTTTATATATTGACTGATATTATCTAATTAGGCTGACATGAGACATGAGGGTAAGTCGGCTTCTTCACAAGGATAATTTTATTCATCTTTTGGCTTACTTCAAGAGGTATAGCAACATGAATTCATTTACACTTTATCTTTTACATGTGTAACATGAATTCATTTACATAACTCTAATTACCTTTATGAAAATATGAAAAATACCTAAAGACATCAAGAAGAAGTATTTGACCTATAATAAAAACTCATTTCTCATGAAACCCATGAAGCAAGCAACATAATACATTTTATTATTCTTTGTCTTCTTCATTTACATAAAAACATAATTACAAGTCATTATGAAGACCAAACCTAGTTACACTTTTCAACATTTAGAAGTCCTTCCACTTTAGTTACTATAGGATCACAATCCAACCTAAGTATCTTTGTATGGATTTCCCACCAAGTTAGAGCATGGACCTTTAAATTCAGTTTAGCAAATGATATGGTGAATGCTAAAATTCACTTCTAATTGCAACCAATGATTTCATTTTAAGGAATAAATCTCACCTTGGTACCACTTTATGTCAACCTTTTCTTCTGTTACGTCCCTATAATACTATTGTATCCCCCATATTTTTATTTTTTTGCCCCATAGAAACTCACTATTGCTATTATTGAGCCCTTACATTATTATTTTTATGTAGGACCTAATTATATTTTGACCCTTTAGACTCCTATGTATACCAAAGAGGTCTTTTCATTTGAATCATCCAAGAATCGTTCGTTTATGTTATGGAAAGGGAGGTTCCCCCATTGAACTAGATTATTATATAGTCGTTATCTATCTTTTCTTATGTTTATGTGCTCTTATATATATATATATACACACACACACACATAACATTTGGTATCAAATCTTGTTGATAAGGTTGCCTTGAAACTATTGCATATCTTTTATTTTAGCCTTTGTCATTTTTTATTGGTACTATGGCATAAAAATTGGAGCTTCATACATCTTCGGGAGTACACCATGTTTCCCATGTTTCATGATTAAATAAGGTTATAGGTGAAAATATCCGAGTTCAAACTATATTACTAGAACTTGATGAGAAAGGAAAAATCATATTGGAGCCTGAATCAATCACGGAAACAATAATTCAACAACCACGAAATCGATAAATTTGTAATATTCCCAATTAGCCCAAGCTAATGGGAATATACAATTTTGTTTCATTTTCTTATTGCAAGAATAAATGTGTAAAGGAGGACAATAAAAACTCCTAAAAACAGTAAATAAATCAATGCCCAATGTGAGCAAGGCTAAATCTGGGCTTCCTTAATAAAACTCCCTTATGTGTAAAAGGGATTGTGACAATTGACTGGGTCAACAGGACCAAATCCACAGCGCTGTCCAGATGCAATGTACCTCCTAGATGCACAGCGTAGATCTAGTTGGAGGCTACACATGTGAAAGGAGCTAAACCTTTGAGATGGTTTAGGGTTTTGCAAGGCTTTCATCCTATAAATGAAAGAGGAGAGCAGCAGAAGGGAGGTTGTTGAACATATTTTCTTGAAAGGATTTTTCTGTTTAGACACTTCTCATTCTCTATCTGTTTAGCTGAGAATAGTGTTGTTTAGCACTGGGTGTTCCTGATCGGGAATCTCACCTCTTTCCTTGAGAAGCCTCTTGGAAGAGTCTTGCATTTCTTGTCCACTATCAGTTATTTTTCCGAGCTTCTACTTCCAACTACAACATAGATCCTGTTGGGGGTTTGGTTTTCCTTGTAAGCTACAGCAAGTGGAGGCTAGATCTGTTCAGATCTAAGCCATTTTAGTGCCTCTTTTCAGTGGGAAAGCCTTCTATTCCCCTGGCAAGAGTGTATTGGATCATCAGAGATTTAGATCCATAGATTGGCATCATGCCAAACTGTACATCAATTCTACAGCACAGTATATCTTCCAGGACTGTGTTATCTGCAAGAAAATAGTTGCAGGGATTTTTGGCAACATTTGAGGAGTGATCTCTAGTGATGAGAATTTGTCTCTCACTGTGGTGATCCATGGATTTTTGTTCTTATCCATGTCATATTCAGATATTATCTGAATACTCTTGTATATGCTTCAGGAATTCTGCAGGAATCTACAGATCTGCTACATGAGATCTCAGATCTACTCCATATGCTTCATGTTTTTCTGAAAACCCCAAGGGGTATGTAAAATAGAGACACTCTAGTGTACAGATCTGATAAAGATCTAATATTTTGTACATAGATCTATCTTAGATATTAAGTGTAACCTACAGCTATTGTTTACTCATAAAAATAATGTTTTCAAGGCTTTACAGTGAAATATATTGTTGCATCATCTCTTTTAGAGGGTTTTTCTTCATAAAAGTCTCCATATTTCTCTTGTACACTGAATGGGCCACATTGTAAATCTGATTTACCATTGTATAAGCTATTTTTTAGCTATCACATTGGTCTCTTTCTGCTGTTATCTAAAACTGTGTTATTTTCTGGGCAGTGTTACTTTGTGTTGTTGCAGTCCCTTCTTTGGGCAGTTTCCAAGCCATACTGGGTGTGGGAGATCTATTTAACCCACCTAGTTTGATTTTTTTCTTATCTCCTCTTGGATTTGGGTCTTATATTATCATATCTAAGGGATCCAAGGGCTGATCTTGGTTTTTGTAGCATACATTCCTGAAAAATGTGTTTTTTAGGCATGCCTTGCTAGCAATTCCCATTTTGGGATACTACAGTGATATCAGAGAAAATTTCTTGGCACAGCCTGTGATTTGCTTACTGAAGAGCCAATATGTCTTTTCATGGAAATAAAATACTGATGAAGAGTGGTTACACTGAAGACACATAAGTAAAGGGTCCAAACCCTTTATCTGGAAGTTTGCAGAGAGAAGAGTTTTCTAAAATTCTTTCTCAAGCCATGCATGAACTCAAAGAAGAAATCCGGGGAAGAAGAGGGAAAGACATGCAGATCCCTCAAGATGATTTTTACATCTAGAGATCCCCAGTACTTCTTACCATGTGTGTGAGCATTCAGCCACACGACTTGGTCTGCAATGATGGAGCATGCCTACTTTCTTGTCAAAGAAATAAGGAAAAGGAGGAACACAAAAGGAGGCATATATTGGTGATTATATCCAATAATATGAGTCTCTATCATAGAGATTCAAAGAGCATCTCATTTTCCCAGAGTTATGTCAACTCAAAGAAGCAAGGTCTAGCACCTACAGTAGAAGAAGAGGGTGCCTTCATCACACCTTGGGCAGATTCTCTCTACCTACTTTTGATGGATCACCTAAAGACTCAACCAAGTCTTTGGTAAGGAAGCTTAACACATACTTTCAGCTGCATCAAGTGTCAGAAGAGGAAGCCTTGAGAGTAGCAGCGCTGCATCTTCAAGGAAAGGCTTATGCTTGGTGGCAATTTGAGTCCTCTACCTTGAGAGGGATAAACATCTCTTCTTATACAAGGTTCACTAGGAGACTAGTGATAAGATTTGATGTGAGATATTCTGAGACTTCTTGGGAAGAGAAAATCAAGCCCAAGAAATCAGCATCTTTTCATAAGTTTGAAGATTCCATGGAGCCAACTCTATACCTAAACATTGTTGAGGGGGTTGAAGATCTGCTGCACAATTTTCTAGAGGAAAAATCCCCACTACAGCAAGAACTATTTTCTCAAAGAAAAGACATAAGGGTTCCTTCTTCAGTAAGAGATCAAGAAAAAGGATCTCTTAATGATGAATCATTCTCCATTGATGAGGAGAAGGGAGAGAAAGAGCAGAGAAGATCCTCCAGCACTGTGATAGCAGGAGGAGATATATTTTCATTTGGAGATGGAGGTGAAGCAATGGCTTCCACTATAGGGGTTCTTGCACCCTTGCAAGGAATTCCTAAGGATCTTCCATATGGAGGACATGAGTAGCATGTCTCTATGCAAAAAGATAGTGAGACAGAACAAAGGAGGGATCACAAAGTTGATCAACTATCAGAAGATGGGGAAAATGCTCCAATCAGAGGCACTCTTACACCACTAAGATGGGTCTCTAGATTTCATGAGACTTCCACACATAAAACAAAGTGGAAATTGCACAGTAGAAGCAAGGACATGAGAATCCCATCTATTCTACATATGAGGATGGTCCCTGAAGCCTCATTATCTAGTGGCAAACCAACTGGGAGGCCACCTGATTCAGATCTTGTGGGGAATACCTCACAACTCGCTACTCCAAACTTAGATCCAGGAGTGTTTGGAGCACTTGAAGACAAAGCTACAGCGTTGGGAGACTTGGGTAAGCTCAAGGAGGAGGGAAATATTTTTCCCCTATCATCATCGCCCACTCTCCTTTCTGATCCTGCGTTGTGGGAGGAGAAGAAGGGAAGGTGCAGTCTTTCAACACACATATTTGGCATAGGAGATGCCAAGGGAAGGATCAACAACATGACATACATTTATGTTGATGCATCATCAATGCTGTCATTGTTGAGCAGTGTAGATTTGTATTGGAAATCCCAACTACTAGTGGATTACTCAAAATATCTGCACACATGTATGATACTTGATGACCAACTACATGAAGAGGGCTAATTATTCCAAGGAGAAGTCATCTGTCATCATGGTAGAATATTTTTTCCTAGATCTTCTAAGCTCAAGCATGAGATCCTACAAGGAGCCTACAAGGAGTTCGGTTTCAGCCATCTGTATTCCATGAGGATCTACAACATCATCATGAGGAGCTTTGATTGGGAAGGCTTGAAAGAGGAACTATATCAGCATTTTCAAGAATGCGTGAGCTATGTGGAGTTGGGGCAGCCATGGGACTCTATGCAAGAGTCATTTTAGCCATCTCTTCCTTCTTTGGAAAGGGGAGAAAGATCCATGCACAACTCCATGTGTATGAGAGAATTTGTTGGTAAAGGATATGTTCATGTAAAGCAAGTTTATTTTTCTAATTTTACATGTTCTTCTACCATTTGTATGCAGGCCATGTCTCCTAAAAGGAGCAATGTAGCATGTAAATCTCATGGCAATTGTTCGACCACTAAAAATTTTGAATTTGGCCACTCCCTTGATGTGCAAAGGGAGATTTATTTTCATGATGGATGCCTCCCAAAGGCACCAAATATATCTCACATTTTCTGCAATAGTGAGATGACTTGGGCAGCAAGTAAGTGGTGGGAAAACCACTTACCATATCTGGATCTGATGCAGACAGGAGATTCTCTTCGCTGGTTCCACATGTGGGACTATGACCCACCTCCATATGCAGAAATTTGTGTTTGTATGTACATTGTTTTGATTTCCTATCTGGATGATGTACTTGTACTGTTCATAGGGATGTATGGAGGAAGGAGGGAAGGAATGGATGAGCCAAATGGAATGGCTACTGCCCATGTACTTTATGTCTCATATTTCAGGGAGAACATTGGGAAAACCATGTTTGTTTCCTCTGATCTATTGTCTTCTTATGAGATGAATTGTTTGTATCTCATGAGAAATTTGATGAAGCAAGTCATGGAGGGTTGGTTTGGTGAACACTTGGCACAAGGAGGAAGATTAACTCATGTTTGTGTCACCAAGGGAAGACGAGATGAGTTGTAGAACTCACCTTATCATTTTCTTGAGGACAAGCAACATTGTGGAGGGGAGAACTGTAATATTCCTAATTAGCCCAAGCTAATGGGAATATACAATTTTGTTTCATTTTCTTATTGCAAGAATAAATGTGTAAAGGAGGACAATAAAAACTCCTGAAAATAGTAAATAAATCAATGCCCAATGTGAACAAGGCTAAATTTGGGCTGCCTTAATAAAACTCCCTTATGTGTAAAAGGGATTGTGACAATTGACTGGGTCAACAGGACCAAATCCACAGCATTGTCTAGATGCAACGTACCTCCTAGATGCACAACAGAGATCTATTTGGAGGCTACACATGTGAAAGGAGCTAAACCTTTGATATGGTTTAGGGTTTTGCAAGGATTTCATCCTCTAAATGAAAGAGGAGAGGAGCAGAAGAGAGGTTGTTGAATATATTGTCTTGAAAGGATTTGTCTGTTTAGACACTTCTCAGTCTCTAGTTGTTTAGCTAAGAATAGTGTTGTTTAGCACTAGGTGTTTCTGATCGGGAATCCCACCTCTTTCCTTGAGAGGCCTCTTGGAATATTATTGCATTTCTTGTCCACTATTAGGCATTTGGCCAAGATTCTACTTCCAACTACAATGCAGATCCTGTTGGGGGTTTGGTTTTCCTTGTAACTTGCAGCAAGAGGAGGCTATATCTGTTCAGATCTAAGCCATTCTAGTGCCTCTTTTCAGTGAGAAATCCTTCTATTCCCATGGCAAGATTGTATTGGATCATCATATCTTCAGATCCATACCTTGGCATCAGGCCAAACTGTACATCAATTCTACAGCGGATTATATCTTCCAGGACTACGTTATCTACGAGAGAAGAGTTGCAGGGAGTTTTGGCAACATTTGAGAAGTGATCTCTAGTGATGAGAATTTGTCTCTCACTGTGGTGATCCATGGATTTCTATTCTTATCCATGTAATATTCAGATCTGATCTGAATACTCCTGTATAAGCTTCAGGAATTATACAGGAATCTGCAGATCTGCTGCATGAGATCTCAAATCTACTCCATATGCTTCATGTTTTGCTAAAAACTCCAAGGGGTGTGTAAAATATAGACACTCTAGTGTACAGATCTAATATAGGTCTAATATTTTGTACACAAATTTGTCTTAGATCTTAATTTTAACCTACAGCTGTTGTTTACTCATAAAAATAACATTGTCAAGGCTTTTCAGTGAAATATATTTTTGCAACACCTCTTTTAGAGGGTTTTTCTTCATAAAAGTCTCCATCTTTCTCTTGTACACTGAATGGGCCACATTGTAAATCTGATTTACCATTTTATAAGCTATTTTTGAGCTATCACATTGGTCTCTTTCTGCTGTTATCTAAAATTGCGTTATTTTCTAGGCAGTGTTACTTTGTGTTGCTGTAGTCCCTTCTTTGGGCAGTTTCCAAGCCATACTGGGTGTGGGAGATCTGTTTAAACCACCTAGTTTGATTTTTTTCTTATCTCCTCTTGGATTTGGGCCTTAGATTATCATATATAATGGATCCAAGGGCTAATCTTGGTTGTTGTAGCATACATTCTGAAAAATGCTTTTTCAGGCATGCCTTGCTAGCAGATCCCATTTTGGGATACCACAAAATTTCAGAGTATCTCATTGAATGGAAGAACTTACTTGTTAAATATTCCACATTGGAGTATGCATATTTCATAAAATAACATAAATAACTATTCAAGTGTTGAGGAAAACACTTTTTTGAAGGAGAGGGGTGTGTTAGGTCCCTATAATACTAGTGTGTCCCCCATATTGTTATTGTTGTGCCCCATAAAAACACGCTATTGTTATTGTTAAGCCCTTACATTATTGTTTTTATTTAGGCCCTGATTATATTTTGACCCTTTAGACTCCTATATATACCAAGAAGGTATTCATTTGAATCATCCAAGAATTTTTTATTTATGTGATGTAAAGGGAGGTGTCCCCCTCAAAGTGGCTTATTATCTAGTCATTGATATATCTTTACTTATGTTTTTGTGTTATTTTTTATCAGGATACATAACAACCTCCATATTTAATAAATGATATGAATTGGTAATGGCCCTCAAACTCAACTACTCTTTCTCATATTCTTTATTTGAATCATTTTTTGGGTCTTCATTATCCCCTAATTTTCCCTCTTATCTAACCTCTATGTTGGAACCTCTAACTTCTTCAATTCCAAACATGTTTTCTAGAGCCACAACATGGAGGTTCATATTGCGACTAATGTCAAAAAACTACACTTATATCCTCACAAATATCTCTTTTATTAGATAAATATTATTTTCAACAAACTTATTATCCATTTCTAGGGTTCTAAGAATATTTTCTTAAATTGGTTCTTGGATCCCTACATGTAACACCCCAATATTTGATTCCCTATTAATATTATGCTTGTATTTAATTATACAATGATTCCTATGTGGTAAAGTAAATTTAAATGGGTTAAAAGACAACAAAAAAATTGTAATAATATTCTAATAACATTTTTGAAGAAATGGATCTTTGATATGAACCATGAGAACCTGTGAGGAGGAGAGAACCCAACAAGAGGAATTTTGGGAATTAACCCTTTACAATAAATTACTTGGTTAATCCAATTCTCATAAGATATAATATTTCTAATTTTCCCAAGAAAAATATCTAATGGGAAGATGTGGTAGTAACTTCCACATTTATGGAAGTAGTGGGGTTGTACCATAACTATATTATTCAAGGTATGGGTAGAGTACCATAAGAAGACTTATAGAATCTAACAAAACCTTATATTTTGACCTCGAAGGAAAATATATAAAGGAATATTTCCCATGAAAGAAGGATAAAATTTTTGGGACACATAGAAGCATGTGCCAAAAAAGGAGAGGAAGACTCATGGATAAGAGACAAGTGAGAGGTGTAAATAAGAGAGAGAGAGAGAGAGAGAGAGAGAGAGAGAAACATTGGTGAATCACTTGTAGGGGTGAAAGGGTAGGGAAGAGAGACATTAAGGATGCCCATGTGGACATGTGTGTGATGTTATTTTCCTTGTTTGATGAATCAGGACTCTGCCTTCTATTGTTGAGTAATAATTTCCCTCATGGATTCTTGATTTATCTCACAAGCGGGAAGCTCTAAGAAATATTATATTGCAATTGGGCCTATGGTGGGGTGTAACATGGCTCACCCTTCATCAATTGCAAGTATAATTTGGACTTAAATATATAACATCCCTTATGGATTTTATCTTTATAATGTAAACATTTTAATAACGAAGAGATGATGAATTGTGTATCTAGGATATTTCCCAAGAAATCGATATTATGGTTTATGTGATGCCTACTTATTATATTAAAGGGTAAATATGGTTGTAATGGTTGTATAACATTCATATTCTTGCTTGTGTATCTTTATGTGCTCCTACGGTGTGTTTTCGTGGAAAAGGAATATTAAACTTTAGTCATGATTTGTTATTAATGTTCCTAATACTTATAGGCCTTCTCCGGCAATAATTTATGGGTGTGAAGATAAGGTAGGTTAACCCCCTCAATACCTTGGATAGATAGAATCGACGAATGGTTATGAAAGACCCTCGGTGAGTCCTAATCAAGAGCTTTCCCTACTTTAGATAAACCAAAACTTTTCTAAGCCTATTGTGGAGAGTATGTATTTTGATGTTATGGATTTGTGGATGAGAGAGATAGCCTTAACTATAAATATGGAACTCAAAGGATAAATCATTCATAGAAAATTTTAGTTAGAGTCACTATATAATTGGTTGAATAACTATTGAGTTGGTGAAAAGCCAATTGAAGGGACTTATGTAGGCTTTGTGTGGCATTAATTTTATGTTTGGAATTTATTATTCCAACTAAGGGATTGAAGAGCTATGTATTACCCCTATTTTAATATTAAATAGTTGGAATATTTCCCTGGTTTGGTAGATAATTTCTAAAGGCTTCATATGAGGCAAACTATATATAGTTTCATGTTTATCTTCCTGAAAGAAGGTCTGGTAAATGGCTATGATAAGGAGGATTTCAGATGCATTTTTGGTTGGTGAATATCTCTATAGTCTTCATATTATTTTGGGCAGCTCATGTTCTTTTCAAAGGTTCTTTTAATCCTCAAAAACAAGCATAGAAAATTCCTGTATATGTCTGCATTATCTCAATATCGAACTAATGGGAAATTCGGGGATTGATCGCTTTTGTTTTGATTTCTTTGGAAATTTGGGGATTGAAGTCCTCAACATCATCCCTTAGTCACATGATCGACTTGGGGCCATCACTAGGAGCCTCGCTGAAAATGGATATTATGCCTTTGGCCATCAGTATCGTTGGCCTTCGAAGGTCAAAATATCAATCACTGATTTCCCTTAACCCCCGACATTGATATAATTTGACCCATCTATTAAATAAAGAAGGAGTTCATGTCAGTTGATAGTCCATTAATTTGAAGGTCGACTAATGGGATATTAGGACATTAGGTTTCACGTGTTGGAAATACTATAAGAAGTAGTTGATACAAACCCTAGATATTGAAAAACATAATATGCTTTTCAGTAACATAGATGGAGAGAAAATATCTAATAATTGATTAGATATCAACTATCGGGTGTGGTGATTTCAAAGGTTGGGTATCAGGATTTTAAGACCTAGCTATAGGTATTTCTTCCCAATATCGATGATTCCCATTAATTTAATGGACATGAAATGTTAGCATGGAATAATTTGGTGATATGGCATGCTCACAGGGACCTAGAATGGAAATTTAAAATGTCATGATGACATGGAACGAATAATATTCTTGATGACATGGAATTTTGATGTGGCATGTTAACATGGCAAGATGACATGGTAAGAGGATGTGTATCAGAGTGTGCAATGGTTTTGGTGTGGAAACCAACTAGAAAATGAGGCAAAGGTGACATGGACTTCAAGATATCAAAATATAAAAATGATGGATGTCATGATTTTGGGTGATTAGGTATCAAGAGTCAATATACCAGCTATCAGGTCTTACACCTAATAATGGAAAATGCTAAAATATATTTCATTTAATAGATACAGTAGGATTGATATCCATCAAGTGAAATAGTATCAGGTTATCAACTATTAGGTGATTGGGTGTCAATTGATGCATCAAAATACCTCCACCATGACTCTTTGATTTTGGCGAATCTTAAAACAACATATGACAGGGAGATTATTGGCTCGAGGGGTCCTAACCCAGGTTTGGAGATTAAGGTTTTCCAACAAACCCCTATACTATTGGCCCTTTCGGCAGTGACCTGCTTGCACAGGCCAAAGTCTCACCCGAAGCAGTATGGGAGGGTGCTAGAACTAGGTTTCCACACCCTGGGAGAGGGAAAGTAAGTCAGGAAGAGCTGCGTTCGACGTCACAAATATCAGATCGCATATTAAAGAACCCTGATCTATCAGTCCCTTCGCATCCATGTGCACAATACCATATATAATCACAGTAAACAACAGATACAAGACAATAAATAAACTATCGCAGTTATTCTTGCATAAAGTCTAATAAGAAAATTCAAATCAATTGTCAATGCAGCATAAGTACTTAACACAGTTACTTGCGGAGCTCAATATAGAATCATGCATAATATAATAGATATCATAGAGTCCAACAACCTTCCGCTTTCATTAATCCTTCAGATCCTTTTACAGTACCCAAAACCCAACCTGCGCACACAGCAGCAGGGTCCACACACAACAGGACTGAGGATCTCCGTGCACACAGCCAGTAGGAGTCCTTTCCACAAAAACCCAAGACAGATCTACCAATTTGTGATTCGCACCAATCTTAGTTCAATGTCTACCTTACAACTCAACAAAGGTTCAATTACTTATACTACTTTAGCCTACGCATCCAATGGTCTAAAAACCGTGGTTTCGTGGACTCTTGGTCTACCCTTGACCCAGTTACAATGCATTAAGGGCTTTGACCCACCCCAAAACCCCTGTGTTAGACTAAATATAATAAAAAATATACAAAAATGGACCAGATTCACAGCTTTTGTAGGAGACCCTATTCCAACAGTCCCCCAACACAATCTTGTAACTCGTCTCGAGTCACTGTGGTGGTGGGGTCTCCACCTGTGCGCACAGTGCATTGACGGTTGCGACCAACAGGGGCAAAACTTCTTGACTCTGAGTTGCAGCACTCTGTGCAATATCTACAAGCTTCTGCGATATTGGTCCCTCTGTCACAGTCGTGATACTTTCCAATGTCTGGGTTAGTCGTTTCACGGCACCATCAACATCCTGTGAGAGTTGGAGGGCTGCAGTAGCCCAAGGCTTCAAGCGTTCTCTGATAACATGCTTCTTATGGTGGAGTCCCTCAATCTCATCTTAGAGGGTTTCGTTGGTCCTTAATCGCGCCAAACCCTGTGTAGGGACCAAGGTAGGTAATGTAGCCTCGATCTGCTCGAAAGCTTCCTCCTTCTGTCACAAGTCCTGATTTATTTTTTGGAGGACCGGATCGCGTTGGAACTTGGTCCAGAGCTGCATAGCATCCTCGAGTAACTCGGCGCCCTAAGAAATCTGTCTTCTAATGGTGTTTGTATCTGTGGTTACTAGCGCAGCATGCTGGGCTCGTACCTCTGGGGGTGTCTCGGGTTGCAGTTTGGCCTGTAAGTCAGAAATTTGCTGCTCCAACTGTGTCTTAATGACCTGTATTTCCGTCCTGGAAGCCTTCAATGCTGCGACCAATCCTTCCACTTTAGCCCGGGGGGTGGCTACAGCCGGGATTTCTTCTATAACCTCTGTGCAGAGCTGGTGGAACAAAGTTTCAAGCTCTGCTTGCTGCGCGACAACAAAGAGTACTTTTGTGTTCTGTTGTGCAATGGTTTGTTCGGCCATGCCAAGTTGGTCGTGTACTTACTAGTCCCGATGGTGAATCTCCTGAAATACCGGGGTGTGGAGACCTTATAATGTTGCATGGGGTAGCTTGGAAAGATTTAACTACACCCCTGCACCTGCTTGGAGCTGGATCTCCTGGTCCGGCAAACTAATCACAAGGGCGACGCTAGGTAAGGGACAGAGACGGCTTTCTTCCGTGGCTAGTGCTTGAATGCTAGATGCCAAGGGAATTTTTCCCTGAACCATGCTGGTCTGTATCGTGTCTGTCTTTAGCTACAAGGTTCAAAGCTCTTCCTAGATGGTGTTGATCGTATCCTTCTGGTGTTCCTCTAAAGCTACCCATTTTACTTCTGTGGCCAGTGTGACAGCATATGCGGTTTGTTTGAGATATCCATCCGTCAACGTAACCGTCTCATCTCGTTCTGTTTAGCTGGGTGCGCTGCTTCTTTTGGGGTCGCTTGACAGGCTCATATGTACGCTTTGTACCTCTGACGTTTACTTCCTCCATGTCCAGCTGCGAATCGACCTGGGTTTCAGCCTCGGTGTTCTTCATGGTGGTCTAATTTGGCTACGTGTCCTTTTTCGAGGCTGCGCCTGAGCCTTTCCCTGTGCTTCCAGTCTCCTTCATGATAACAGGTGGGAGTACCTGCATCATGCTAGTATCGGTGATGCCTCTTACGCTGGTTTTGAATCCTATCTTCCAGGCGAGAGGCCATAGAGCAATCACATTGTCAATTTCCTCATCTGCTACCATATAAGGAAGTGACATCCAGGTTTTATCCTTGTGGCTGCAGAGCTGAATGTTGTTCTTGGTAACCTGGAATCTTACGATACTCTTGTATTTTTCATATACTGTGGGGACAGCTGAGGTCGAGAATTGATGGCTACGGCCACGCTACTCTTATCTTTTATGCGCTAAGTGTCCTTGGAATCCCACAAATGGGCATACCGAGCCCCTTCGCACATATCTGGAGGGAGCTCGGGGAGGACTGACTCTGTAGGGCTTTCCCAAGTAACGAGGGCTATAAGAAATAGTAGCCAAGAATAGTAAAAGGCTTTTCCCTACTCCTGCAATTCGCAGACGTTGACTAAGAATTTGTCACATAAGTATTGGGCCCAGTTGAGGCAGACCCCCTTCGCACACTGACCAGCTAGCCGAATGACATAGGCAGGGACGGTTGTGACCTGGCACTTTCGCATTAGCTTGCAAGCTAGTAATATGGTATCCATCTACGTAGCTGAGTCGTTGATGGATTTAATGACGAAGCCCCATGTATTCCTTTCCACATGGTAGGTCTTACGCACATATTCAGTTGTTTCCCCTTCATATTTCTTGCCCACGCGCTCCAAAGGGTGTGGCCTGTTCAGGGGAAGGCCTGTGATCCTGTGAACCAATGCAGCATCTATGGGGACCCCATCTCGAATCCATAGGCAGCCATTGTGAATTAGGGCGAGCATTTTTCGGGCCAACCGATCCATGACGTTGTAATGGCCAAATTGGGGCATACGCAGCAGGTTCAAGAGCCCAGATCAGGCCAATTCACTTACCCAGCGCTGAGGAATGACTATGACCCCATAATCCACGTAAATTGTGTCGAAATATAGCGCAGGGGTCAGCTTAGGGAAGGCTTCGTAATTTTCCAATTCATGATCATCGAATTTAACCTTATGGAGCTTCCCACAGGGGTCACTCAGGAGAGGGACTTCTCTTGGGGTTAGCGGCATCTGTAGATAGGTAACCAGGCCATCAAGGTTCTTTGGCATGCACGTCGAGGGCCTGCACGGGCAGATGAAGGGAGGTAACCAGTTGATCGGATTGGTAGGCAAGGCTTCCTCGTGCATAGCCTGAGCCTGAGGAGTTGCTCGCGGGGACTTGGCATGCCTTGGGGAGGTCCTAGGCTTCCCTGAAGCCCATTTCACAGCTTTTGGGGGCTTCCTTGAGCTCTGTGCCTGCTCTTTTCCCTTCCTTGTGACCGGAGTTGAGGGCACTTCTTCATCCTCAAACCCGATCTCCGTTACTTCCTCAAATTCTGGGGCAGTAGGTGTCGAGGGTTTAGCTGGGTTAGTGGCTTTCATCCTAGCGCGGAAAATGAATCCCGACTCTGGGTGGCTACTATCATAAGGGGGAGGTTGATCCAACATGAGGGGGATAGTGCAAACCCGAAAAATCTTACAGCTCAAGCTCGCACGAGATAAAGAGGATAAGTACAAGTTATGCAAGTGGGACGGAGCCCTTGTTTGAGCTATCCAGCCCTTTTTATAGTGTTTGCAGGCATGCAACGATAGGGTAAAATTGACCTGGAACTTACCATCAGGTAAATGGTAAAAATTCCTCAAAATATTCCCTATTAAATTCTAATAGCCTACTCCTTTTAACGGTAAATTTTTCTTTTTATCAGATGTTATTGTGCCAACGGCTAGTTTTCACACCTCTTTTATGCTTGGCATACCTACTACACTTGGGTCAACCACCTGCACCTCCTGCGCATCTTCCCCCAACACAGGCTTAATCCCTAAGTACTTCAAACCCAAAGATATGTTCGCTCGGCATGTGTCATCCCAATAGAACCGGACCGCCTTCGTAAGCAAATATTTTAGAGGTGCTATGACCATTGCATACCTCTGAACGAACTTTCTATAATAACCCGCATGGCGGAGAAGCGAGCGTAGCTATCCCCTTGTTGCGAGAGCTGTCGAATATATAATATTCACATCCCCAATTTTAGCCAACATGGGGTGTGTCTCAATGCTATCTGTTCGTAACCTCAGTGGTCCGGTAACCGTGTGCACCTTGTTCAATTCTGAGTCTGGATCCTCTCGTGGATCATTCTTACCTTCTTTTGGGGCTAGGTCGCAGTATTTGATCATGCTTGGTGTCTGCGGTTCCCAAATGGGCATGTCAGGTGCGACAAACAGGTGCGATCCACCCCATGCTACACTATCAATGTCCTGCAAAGCTGCGTCAAGTGCCTTTGTCCCGCCTATTAATCCAAATGTTCCCAAAAATTCATCCTTCAAATTCTCCCATTGGTGGGTGTGCTGATGGAGCTCTGCATCTAAGTACCATGCAGTGGGAAGTGGTCCCAGGGCATGAATAAGCAGATGAACCCACTCCTAGGTAGTTCTGTTGCACCATTGTTCTATCCAAGCGAACAAATATTCGCGTGGATCATCGGGTCCAAGGAACCTTTTGATTCACACATCAACTGGGGCCTCAAATCATAGGATCATCATATTTCAACACTCCTCCCAATCCTGGAACACCTCCTCATGCGTCAACCACCATTTCTCAGGTAATCCACGCATGGCCAACTTACAGGCCCATAGTTGTCGTTCTTGGGGAACCTCGGCTTCAAATTCCCACAAAAAGTCCCTAACATTATCAGAACCATCGGAATAAGGTAGATACTTCACCTCTGAGGAGATGCAGCGAAAGTTCTTTGTGATCCGAAGACATCGCAGAGCAGAGACATCATGTAACTGGTTTTTCCAATTCTCTATCTCCCCATCAGATTCGGAGAAACATTCACTGTCCTTTTCCCAGCAGAGTACCCCCTCCGCCATGGGGCTGATCCAATCTTCATCTCGCACAGTCAACTTATAGATGTGATCCACCTCCTCTTCGTCACGCACTGGTTTTGTGTATCGTTTGCCTTCTGCAAGATCTAATGGTACTATTACCCTTGTACCGTTATTCTTGAATACCATGCTTCTCTTCTTTAGGTTAATTATGCCCCCCATATCTATGGCCCAATCCAAGCCCAGGAGCGCAAGGTAGGGTCTGCATCTTCGAAAATCTAAATTACTTCAAAGTCAGCCTGGACCTTAACCCCTACGATATCCACCACAATCTTCGATAGTTTTCCCAAGGGTATGATCTTCTATTGATTGGCCATACACAGCTGGATAGTGGACCATTCCAACCTAAGTTCCCCCATTCGTTTCCAATTATGTTTAGGTAATACATTCGCATCTAACCCTAGGTCCCAAATAACCTGATCCATCTCGTAATCACCGATTTGCGTAATCAACCGCATCTCCCTACCAGTGCGTTTCTTATACCTATAGAGTGTGTGTACGTTCTTGACTTCCGGAGGGAGGATAGGTCATGTTGCGCAGCTATCTATCAATGCCTGAAGATTTTCCACAGCCTTTGGGTTGTGCAGTAGCTTCATACATGCCTGTAAAAAGGGTTTGATCTCCTCATCTACCTTGAGGTCTTCAGGCGGCTACGAAGTAGATGCCTCTGCCTCAGCAAAGTCTTTGCAAGCTACGACAAATGTTTCTTTCTCCTTTTTTAGATCCAAACCTTCTTGTTTGATAACTACTAGTCATATCAGAGGCTCGGTTGCAGTTTCCTCCCCAGGCCCCTCGATGGCCATCCCACTGCGTGTTATGACATTCACGCTTGGATATTTGTCTCGTAGTTCAGCCTTAACCCTCTGCACATTCTGCGTAGGTGTCGGCTACGTTTCCTGCATCTTCTCTATCAAGACTGGGCAGTCCTTAATCGCATGGTCCAGTTTCCTACAATACCGGCAGGACTGCCTTGTAAGTTTTGGACAGTCCCTGGAAAAGTGCCCTACCTCCCCACAGTTATAACAGATTAGTTTCCCTCATCCCCGACCTGCGCTTCCACCTCTTCGGTCTCCCCTTCCCCTTGCTAGGGAGCCCCCTTTGCTCGAGAGGGATCTCGGTGAGGATGGATCCGACTACACCCTATAGAGATTCCCTTGATCGATCATCAAATCATACGTACGGCAGTTCTGTTCATCATGTCCTACCGACCTGCAGAACCTGCACCATTGTTGTTTTACTTCTGGGACGTACGCAACAAGTTGGGGATAATGGTTTGTGTCGTGCAGCCTTGCAACGTGGAAATCATCGCACCATAATGCAGGCCCACTTGGTCATGCGACTTCCCTAAGGCGCAACGTACTAAGTCCCCCGGCCTGCATGTAGTCTGCTAATAGAGGGAAGTTATCCTTGGTGTGACCATTCGTCTTGCACCATATGCACCATCTTTCAGGGCTAGCCTTTGCTCCTCGCTCCTTTCGCAGATTCTGGATCTCCATGTGCATCTCCTCCAGTTTTCCTTGGATCTACTGGACGCCTAGCTGGGTATCATCTCTGGGCGTAGCTTCTAACTTCATAGCGACCTCTAGGGCTTTTTTCAGTGATTCGAATGTTTGGTGACCCATAGGTACACGCAGGTGAGGTAGCAACATAGCAATGAACCATTCCGTGTGTTGTTTGTCGTCGTACTGAAATTCTCCTTCTTTGATCACCTTCTTCAATCATTGATTAGCCTCCCACACTGACTCAGAAGGCCCTTGCTTGAAATCCTTTAGATCAACCACTATTTGAGAATAGGACTTAGGCTTCTTGAACTGTTGTTTCAAGGCATTCTTAATCTCTTCAATGGTTGAGTTTGCATGATGTCCGATGTATCCCATGTACTGATCCAAAGCCCTTCCTTTGAAGGCAAGGGACAGTTGTGCCCTCTTCACCGCATCACTAGCTACGTTTTGCGCAGTCTATACCGATTCTGTGACAAACCAAAACGGATCCATGTCTTCATCTCCCACACCCTTAAAGGTAGGAAACTTCGTGTGCATAGCCATGTCGTCTTCTGGTGGTGGAGGTGTAGGTGAATTCTTACCCCTACGCTGGTTAGAAAGTGGTGTGGCCGAAGGACTCTATGCAGCTGCTTTTCTTACCGGCTTGTAGACAGATCTACCTCCTTCTTGGTTGGTCTGATAGTATTTGCCACTTCGCGTTGTACTCCCATCCAAATAGGAGGTCATACATTCAGTGTGGCTACATAGAATACTTTTTTCGCACAGTAATATCTTAATCAATAATGGTAAAGTCTTCAAAAACTTACCCCTAAATCCTTTGAAGAATCTTCGCTCTGCTTCAGAGTAGGAGACGAACTGATCAATGGAAAATTCTATCACGAATCCTCCTAGCATATTGTCCACCTAGTGGTCTACTACGCGAGTGATGGTGTTATTAGCCTTCTCCAATTGCTGAATCAATTCTGGGGTCCACTGTGTGACCAGCTCGTCCTTCCAACACTTATAAAATTCGACCAACCTTGTGAGCCACTCCTGGAGCTCGATCGCAATGGTTACAAAGAAGATCTCGTAGATCTCCGTGAAAATATACTTATTTTTCCACTCTTCGGTGGTCAACCTCTTACTGTGGTTTTCTTTTACTGCAAATTCCTGAACTTGTTGTTCGAACCATTCATCAATTTCTTTTGGTTCGGGTTTTGGTTAAGGTTTGCCAACAAACCCCAATACTACTAGACCTTTCGGCAGTGACCTGCTTGCGCAGGCCAAAGTCTCACTCGAAGCAGTATGGGAAGGTGCTAGAACCAGGTTTCCGCACCTTGGGAGAGGGTAGGTAAATCAGGAAAAACTACGTTCGACGTCACAAATATCAGATCTCATATTACATAACCCTAATCTATCAGTCCCTTCACATCCACGTGTGCAATACCATATATAATCACAATAAACAACAGATACAGGACAATAAAGCAACTATCACAGCTATTCTTGCATAAATTCTAATAAGAAAATTCAAATCAATTGTCAACGCAGCATAATTACTTAACACAGTTACTTGTGGAGCTCAATATAGAATCATGTATAATATAACAGATATCATAGAGTCCAACAACCTTCCACTTTCATTAATCCTTCAGATCCTTTAACAATACCCAAAACCCAACCTGCACACACAGCAGCAGGGTCCGCACATAGTAGGACTGAGGATCTCTGCACACATAGCCAGCAGGAGTCCTTTCCCCAAAAACCCAAGACAGATCTACCAATTTGCGATTCGCACCAATATTAGTTCAATGTCTACCTTACAACTCAACAGAGGTTCAATTACTTATACTAATTTAGCCTACGCATCCAATGGTCCGCAAACCATGGTTTTGCGGACTCTTGGTCTACCCTTAACCCACTTACAATGCATTAGGGGCTTTGACCCACCCCAAAACCCCTGCGTTACACTAAATATAATCAAAAATATACAAAAATGGACCAGATTCGCAGCTTTTGTAGGAGACCCTGTTAACAGAGGTGGAGTTTCATCCATTGGTGATCCGTCTATCGAAACAGACCATGATATAATATGAGGAAGGAAATTTAACCTAGTGGTATTTTTCCTAAGGGATTAGTTGGTCGATATGACAGCCAATAAACTAATCCAATCACCATGGAAACTAGCATGGCATGTAAAATGGTAACACGTGGGTGAAAGGGATGCAAAATTTCTACCGAGTATCATGGTATATATCTTGATTTTTTACTTGGATGAAAATATTATAGTGGGCATAATTTTGCATCGAGAGCTCAAAATGAGATGAAATTTATACCATTTGAGATCTCTCAATGAGAAAAGTATGATGATGATATTGGAAATTAATTTTAGGGTAGTTGATGGAAGAGGATTTTATAACTCCACTTCCTTAAGGAGCACTATGAGGTTGGGTCTCAATACCCCTAGCCTTAATCAAGCAATTAAAGGGTTGGACTTGTTACACTAAAATTCCCATGAAATTCCCCCAACGTAACCCGCTCTCATACTTCATCACAAAATATTTGATAAAATAAAATAAATTCTATAATATGAAGTTTAAATTCCTTTAGATTCTAGATTTGTTAATTACCAATTTGTTTTCGCAGCTACAACACCCTCCAAAAAATTTCCTACACCCAAATTTTGGAGCCTACTTTGACCTTGATATTGTCATCGAAATCATTAGGACTTATTGCATGTGTTTTCTCTAAGTGTTTTTGTCCCATTTGTAAGAAAATCAAAGTGTCTTCTTTAGGCATGTGGAGTGTCACACGCTGCACAAAATATATTTCAGTGGTTTCGAGGGGTAATATTTGTGTAAATGAGTAGGTCTTACCATGTAAACATGTGTCGCGCTCATTTCCAAAGTTTCAATCATTGTCGCACAAGTTTGAAAATTTTTCACACTGAGAGAAGTATGTTGTTCATGTGTTCTGGTTGATCTCTGTTATGTCATCAAGTGTTCTAATTGTGTGATCATAATCAAGTATTGTCACTATTCACATCAGCTACATAGATCCCACACGTATTCAAACCAGGAAATCTTATTGACCAGGAAACCTAGCCTTGTCCAGCCTTCCTAAACTACACATTGCATAGTCTTAGCCCTCAAAATGCAACCCTGACTCTTAGAACTGCACAATGTGCAGTTCCTAACTTCCAATATTATGAATTGTGCAATCACAGTGCTCAAGCTCAGCCTCTGGCCTCCAAAATTGTGCAATCCTCTTATCCAACTAGGCCTGAACTGTACATTGCATAGTATCAGTCCTCAATCCTAGCCCTTGATCTCTTGAACTAAGAAATTACATAATCACATTTCCTGCCTATCCTCCAAGCATTGTGCAGTGGGAAACTTCAGTCATCAAGCCCTCATCTTGGCTTCTTGATCTCCCAAATTGTGCAATCTTCAAGCCCAGTCTAGCCTGAACTACACATTGTGCAGTCTCAAGGCTCGAGCCTAACCCTTGACTTCCTAAATTGCACAATTGCACAGTCAATGAACCTTTCCCTCAACCTTCCACCTGGTTCCATCTCAGTCGTTGGATCATCATTCAACATCTTATTATATGGGTTAATCAGACGTATTTCATCTTGTCATGAGTGAATTGTAGATGTAGGTACTCTATCATGCTATGACAAGACGATGAAGGAGAAGTTGGAGAAGGATATCATGGTAGAAGACACCTTTGTAGCTTAATATACAATTTGATCAAACAACATAAAGAAAAGCGACATCAATTTTCAACCACAACTCAAAACCTGATAACACTGAATACTATGCATCTTTAGATCCATATGGAGGTGGAAAATAGATCTTTCTCAATAAGACACAAAACAAGAAGAAACAAAGAATGACTTGACATTTCCATTTCATCATGCAGTCCATGTCATCAGTGTCATGTTATGTCATTTCATGAATCATCATATGTCAGATCATTTGTGGATTATGTAAATTCATATTCGAAAATGTATTGTAAAGTGGAAGTCCAAAGTATATGTACAGAATATGAAGAGTATTGGAAAGTCGGAAAGTCATAGGGAGATCAAAAATTCATGAGGGTATTCAAAGAGACATAAGGAAGGTGAAGGATCGCCCCATTAGTTATATATATGCACCCTCATTGTACAAGAAAATTACTTATCACCTTGGCTCCTCCCATAAGGCATCATAGAGATAAGCTAGTTCTTTTAGGGAGCAAGTAGTGGCTCCAATGATCCATTATTGGAGCTAGTGATTTTCATTCTATACATGTGTCCTGGGAATTTTACTTAATATATGAATCTTTATGGACAGCACGTTATTCATGCATGGATTATGAATATTTGTAATATTTTTCTATGAATGTTTATGATTCATGTATGTTTTCACCTATACTAAATTAGTTGAAATATTTCAGTTATTTTAGTGCTTATCACATTGAGAATGTGTTGTACTATTCCACAAGATGTTAGACGGATATTTCTTGTTTGTGTGTGTCTCCACTAGGATGGTACTACTACCTCTCTCTTAGAGGCTCACTTTCTTTTCCCCTCAACAATACAAGAACCTCGACACACCTACAACCGAACACTCACCAGGAACACTCACTTTATTTTTGAAGGAACATATGTGTTATTATCTCTTGCTGACAGTTAGATCCAAGGAAAACCTTTAATAAAATGGTAACTGGATCCCATTCTAGATGGGGCTGCTATCCCAAATAGTGAGAGGTCTAATTGGGACCACATATCGGGGAGACCCCTTTGAATGTTGGCAGGTCCAGCACTGTCAACATTTTTGGCACTAGAAGGAGGGAAGATATATTTTTATGGTTGACAACTCTGCCCACCCTCATGAAACTTCTTCCTGTCAAAGCAGCAATATTCCCAACACCTCCCCTGCTCATATTCCTAAATTGGCAGATATTCTTATCCCAGTCTTGGACAAACTTGTGAAATATCTTACGAGCATATCTAGCCCATCCATCCTATAACCCATCGCTTTGCAAAGGCTATTGGATTGATCCCTGGAGTACATAATCTTCCTTATTTTCCAGAGAATAACGCAACCACTCCTACTGGGATAGTTTGAATATTTGGTTCTCACCACCCTTGAAGAGTTAGCAGAGACTGCAGAAAATGAATAGAAACCAAAGCAGCCTCCATCTTTTAATGGGGGTGATGGAGACAACGATGTAATCTTATACGACCTTTTCCACGGGTTAGGAAGTCAAGAAGAGGAGGAGGAAGATCCCTTGTATTCTAAAGAAGAGGAGGAGCACATAGATGAAGACATGGTGTACCAAGATCTAAATTGGATGTCTCAGGGCCAACTTTCTCTACCAGGTTTTTTACACAAGATGTCGAGACACCCAAAAAAGTGGTTAATGAAGTATGACCCTGACAAAGTAGTCAAAGTGAAAGACCATTTGGACAAATTCTACCTACACCTGCAGATGTGTTGGAGAGGGGTCCCCTGGGGTACAATTTTGGCTAAGTTTTGTCTATATTTTGTTGTGTGCATTGCACAAAAGAGTCAAAGGGGCTTTGGGGTGGGTCAAAGTCCCTTATTCAATGTAATGGGGAAAACCATGAGTCTCAAACCATGGTTTGAGACCATGGTATCTACGCATCTAAGTTAGTATAAATATGTAAGGATCAAGTCATGAAAGGATATGTGTTATCTTGTTATGGTTATTACATAAGGTTTTGAGCTAAAGTCTGGACTTTTGGGTAGAAAGGCTCATGTTGGTTGTGTGCGCAGAGACCTAAGTCTTAGCTGTGTGTGGAATCCGCTGGTTTTCTGCGCAAAAGGGTAGATTTTATTGAAGCACTGAATGTACTGAATCTGCTAGATCTCTTAATAAATAATATTGTTTTGGCGAAATTTGGACTGTTATGCGATTGTTGTGTTATTTTTCTGTTAATTGCGTTAAAATTTGAATCTATTTTTTTATTGCATCTTTACTTCTGTTTATGGTTAGTTTCATCTGCGCAAATGAATGAAGTACATTGTGCATGAATATAAATTGATGAATAGCTCTCATTGAATTATACTGGTTTACTGTGCACAAATATATTTATTAAAGCATTCTGCGATAATCTGCGAAGGGTTGATATATTGATCTATTGATGTGCGCATCTATATATTATCTGTTATAGCTCTATTATAATTATGTTTAGGGTCACTACATTAAATTCTTCCTCAGGGTGCAGAAACCTGGTTCTATCAACCCCCATACTGCTTCGGGTGAGACTTTTATCTTCACAAGCAGGTCGTTGTTGAAAGGGCCAGTAGTTGGAGGGTTTGTTGGTTGCATGATAACTTTGAACCTGGGTCAGGACCCCTCAAGCCAATAAATAGTTTCGTTGTCAGGCTAAGTTTGAGTAGCAAAGTGCTGAGCTGCAGATGAATTTGCAACCTAAAACGCTACTAAAGGTCAGAGCGCAGCGTCCCGCAGAGGTCAAGGCAACTATAGATAGCATATATGCCGCAGTAACAGAGTGTGGACAATTACTGGACGAAGCCATGGGTGTCTGGACTTCTGTTCAGAACGACCCGATGGTACAACAGCTACGTAATGAATTGCGCGTTAAGGAGCAATAATTTGCAGAGATCAAAATGGCAATGCCTACAGTGGTGACAGCTCAAATACTTTCCTGCCTTCATGAGGAAAAGGAAATTCAAACAGAGATCGAAGATCTGTGCCGCCAAGAGCAAATTTTGGAGACACGGATGCAGTCGTGGGCTAAGGAAGCCCTGTAGTTGTCGCGGAGCTTGGATGGTGCCCTAAAGATCCTTCAGCAAACACAACGCAGCATCAATCTGGCAATTGAAGGGCCAATGACCGCAAACCTCGTGGTTGAAGCGCAGGGTGCTGTCGTGCAGAGCATCAAAGTGGTCTTGCCACTGAAGATCTCTATCGAAGCACTCAAATAAAATATGAAGGAGACCACCCCACAGTGACTCGGGACGAGTCACCAGTTTGTGTTGGGAGCTTGTTGGAGCAGGGTCCCCTGGGGTACAATTTTGGTTAAGTTTTACTTATATTTTGTTGTGTGCACTATGAAAAGGAGTCAAAGGGGCTTTGGGGTGGGTCAAAATCCATTATTCAATGTAATGGGTTTTAAGGGAAAACCATGAGTCTCAAACCATGGTTTGAGACCATGGTATCTGCACGTCTAAGTTAGTATAAATATTTAAGGATCGAGTCATGAAAGGATATTTTTTATCTTGTTATTTTTATTGGTTGTCTGGGTTTTTGGGTAGAAAGGCTCTTGCTAGTTCTATGCATGGAGAAATAATTCATGTCTATGTGGAGACTCCACTGGTTGTGTGCGCGGAAGGATATATTATATTAAAGGAATGAATGTATTGAATCTACTAGATATCTTAATAAAGAAGATTGTTTTGGCGAAATCTATACTGTTATGTGATTGTTGTGTTATTTATCTATTAATTGCGTTAAAATCTAAATCTGTTTTGTTATTGCATATTTAATTTTTTTTAGGGTTAATTGCATCTGCGCGAATGAATTAAGTACATTTTGCATGAAGATCAGTTGATGAATAGATATTATTGAAGTATATATGTTCACTATACGCAAATATATTTTTTGAATCATTATGTGATAATCTGCGAGGGGTTGATCTGTTGACCTGTTGATGTGCGCATCTATATATTATTTGTATAAGTCTATTTAGGCCCACTACATTAAATTCTTCCTTAAGGTGTGGAAACCTAGTTCCAACACCCCCCCATACTACTTTAGGTGAGATTTTGATCTACGCAAGTAGGTCATTGCCGAAAGGGCCAGTAGTTGGAGGATTTTTTGGTTGCGTGATAGCTCTGAACCTAGGTCAGGACGCCTCAAGCCAACAAGATACTCGAGGTATATTATGATGATGTTGCATGGATATTTTTTCCTTGTACCTTAGACCGTAGAGAAATTGTATGGTACCACAATCTTCCTCCAAAATTAATCCAGAATTGTAAGGGGATTAAAAAGTTGATCCTTGAAAGGTTTACCGATGACAAAACCCTGACCATGTTATTAAGAGAGTTGGTTAATCTGAAGATGGATTAGAAATAAAATGTTAAATATTTTAATCAAAGGTTCATTCACATATTGAATAAATTTCCTGTGAACACGAAACCTCATGAATCCATCATGATTTATTACTACACTTCTACCTTACCACCAAGCATCGTTCAACTCAATAAGGGAATTGTGAAAGAAACTTTTCCTTAGAATTACAAAGAAGCCATTGCAGTTGAAAATTTCTTGTGTGCAATTTGAGTCAGCATCGATGATGAACCATCAAAAGACTCCAAGGACATGGGTTGGGCCTCTTCAAGTAAGGCCAAGGATAAAGAATCCATTGATCTTGAAAGCTTGACCCATACCATCAATTATTTGTAGGAATTTACAGGGTAAGTTCCTTAGATCAAACATCAAAGGTCACCGCTCACAAACATATCACATATCAATACACCAGTATTTGACATGGTTAAAACCCTGGAAGAGGGAAATAGTCCACGGCCTAAGCCAACGCGACCACTTCAGGAAATTTATTAATATAAAGAAAGAAAAATTACATAAGCTTCTCTCATAAACGGTCACCAGAAAAATAACCCTCCATTCTCTTTAAATAGAGATCATGGACCAATCGGGTGTTAAGCCACGGATCAGGTGTAGGCAATAGCTAGGAGAGAATGAACCGGCAGATCACTACATATCGTGACCATCAGATTATAAGTTACAAAAGTACATACTAAAGAAATACACTTCACCTAAATTTATGCTAGACCAAGTTATACTTAACTATTTCCTATGTGTCAGAATATCCTAACATCCCCCCTTAAGAATTACTTCGGATAAGATTGAAGGATTTACAAAGGTGACACAATAGGAGAAGGAAGGAGGAATTAGAGCCTATCCCCCCTTAATGATAACTTTCCTAAACTCCAAGAATTGATCGAAGTTTGGTAAAATATCTGTAGAAATTTATATAACTGATATGTTATACATCTGAGATTCTCCTGATCACACACTATTTGACTTCATGCACAATACACAATCTCTTCTACCATTGATCATTAATTGCGGAAATAAAAAAATAATCGCATGCACACATTAAAACCATAAACATTCACACATATGAACACAGTATTTTATGGGAAAGCTTAAACCTGAAAACCCCCAACTATATATATATCATATGTCATATAGATCAAGTAACAATAATTATACAAAGCTCCTCACAAGCTCTCAGTACAATCTCCAATTGCTACACACTAATCAAGTCCGATCTAGCAAATCTCATGCTCCAATCTCTGCCACTTGCTAGCCTGCGTCTACTGCGCAATCACTGCTGAAGAATGGCTTTGAATGAACTCTAATTGGTCCAGCCTTGCTCATGCAATCCTCATTGGCATCTCCAACCATGTGTGGTGCAAAATCATGCAACACTATAGTCACAACTGATAGTCACACTGCTCTTTCACCTACCTCTTCACTGGTCTCCAATGAAACTGTCCATGCACTGTAGTTAACTAATGTATTCTTTAGTTGATTAATGTATAATTAGTGAATTAATTAATAATAAATTCACACCACTTACTAGTGTATTTTTTAGCTAGACTCAGATACAACTAGCTCAACTATGTTTAACCTAAAGCTAAACCGAACACAACTCCACCAACTACCTCAATAACTCCACCAAACTGCCACATGAGTTCTAATCAAAGTATCCATGCAATAGCTCCACTTAACCCTCATGAATAGTGTAATTCCTTCTATCACTCCTCGTGCTGCCATCCGTGCACTTAACTCGAAGTGCTCCAAGAGAATAAGATAATGTTTATAGTCCAAATATTATTAAGAGCTAATAATATTCGACATATCTATTTTTAGACTAGCAATCTAAAAAGAGATTCCGCCCAATATGTCTAAAAATAGAATTCCATCTATTTTTCCAACTTGACCAACCATCCACAAATAGCATCCTGCAACTCATAGAATATGATCGACATCTCTAAAAATAGACATAGTCAAAAAATAGACTTGCGCCAAAAATAGCCTACGGGCCCACTTAGTGAAGGTGACTCTTTTCACTAAGCTCATCATCTTGTTGCAATCTCAAAACTCCCTCTCAACAAGATAGGGATTATCTGCCACCCCGATCCTGCCCCTATGGTATTCGAATTTGCTCCTGGTGAGTGCCTTCATCAAGATATCAGCATCATGATCCTTCGTAGGAATGTATGAAAGTAACATGATCTTCCGCTGCACACAATCTCTGATATGATGATACCGGATGTCAATGTGTTTAGATCTATCATGAAATACTGGATTAACCAAGAGTTTGATGCAACTCTAATTATTACAATATATCACAGTAGGATCTAAGTGTGAACCAAACAACCCGACCAGGATCTTCCTCATCCATATAGCCTCGCATGCAGCCAAACCCGCTGCCATATACTCGGCCTTTGCTAAACTAAGTGCCACAGATCTCTGCTTCCTGCTGTACCAAGAAACTATTTTCGACTCGATACTGAAAATCCCTCTAGATGTGCTCTTTATGTCCGTTGGGCTCCTTGCCCAATCTGCATCCGTGAAGCCACACAGCTTCACCTCATCCGACTGTTTGTACCATAATCCATATCCCGATGTGCCTCTGAGATATCTCAATACATGCTTTCATGCCTTCCAAAAGAGCTTAGTAGGCTTAACCATAGCTTGTGAAAGCTGGTTAACAGCGTAGCATATGTCAGGTCGTGTATTGACTAGATACATAAGCGACCCCACCAACTATTGGTAAACAGTGGCATCCACTACCTCTGCCGATGTAGCATCCTCTTTCCTCCATCCACCAGGAAGAGGAGTGTCGATAGGCTTGCAGCCATGCATGTTGAAATTCTCCAGTATCTCCCAGGCATACTTTCCTTGAGACACAAACAATCCATCACTGTGCTGCCAAATTTCCAATCCCAGGAAATAATGAAGGAGGCCCAAGTCCTTCATCTCAAACTCCTTTGCAAGATCAGCCTTGCATGAGTGTATCAACAGTTCATCACCTGTCAGAATCAAATCATCTACATAAAGTACAATGATCACCAACTTACCCTCCACCACAATCTGGTATAGGTTCGGATCCACCTCACTCTTGGAGAATCCAAGTCCGGTGAAATAACTATCTATCCGTGTGTACCAAGCACGAGGTGCTTGTTTCAAACCATACAGCGCTCTTTTGAGCCTCCACACATGCGACTCACTGCAGAATATCTTGAAACCTTTGGGCTGCTCTATGTACACTTCCTCCTCAATCACTTCGTTGAGGAACGCAGTCTTCACATCCATCTGATGAATGTGCCACCCCATCTGTGTTGAGAGAGCAAGAATCGTCTGTATGGAAGAATACCTTGCGACAGGTGCAAAGGTTTCCTCATAATCGATCCCCTCAATCTGTGAGAAGCCTCGGACAACAAATCTTGCCTTGTACTTCTCCACACTCCCGTCAGCTTCTTGCTTCACTTTTTAGATCCATCTTGAACCTACCACTTATTTTCCTTCCGGCCTTGGGACAATCTCCCATGCACTGTTTCTGACAATCGAATCATACTCTTCCACCATGGCATCTACCCATGCGAGATCCTCCATAGCTTCCTCGAAAGAGGATGGCTCTGTCACGATACACTTGCTCATAAGAGCCATGTATCCAGTATACCAGTCAGGTGAATATCTCTATCTGCGTTGTGATGTAGGTGCTCCTACAATATTCTCTGCATCCTGAATCAGTCGCTCAGCTTTTGTAGTGTGCTTCCGCCCTCTGATTGTTGGTGCTGCATGAGTGGTCTCTTCCACTCCATGAACCTCCTCTTGTGGCTGATCCACATCCTGAGGCTCATCCTTAGGAACTAATAGCTCCTCATCTGCATGCAAGTGTGGCTCCCTCTCAAGCAAACACTTCATGGCTTTCTCCTCATGAAATTTGATATCCCGTCACACAATAGTCTTGCGACTATCTGGAAAATACACATGATAGTTGTGGGTGTATCAGTGTAACCCACAAATATCCCAACCTCTATGGTCGGCTCCAGCTTCTTCTTGGCATCCTTCGTCGCATGAATGTAAATAGGTGAACCAAAAATCCTCAAATGAGAAATATCAGGCTTCTTACCAGAAAACGCCTCCTCGGGTGTACTCATGCTAAGTATCCTGTGAGGACAATGATTTTGCACATAAACCGCACTATTGCATGCCTCAGCCCACAAGTGTATGGGAAGGCCCTGATCATGCAACATCGCCCATGCAGCACCCACGATCGTTCTGTTCTTCTGCTCAGCGACCCCATTCTGCTGTGGGTTATGAGGCGCTATGAGCTCTCTTCGAATTCCTTCTGCGCTGCAAAAGTCCTTGAATTCACCAGAGATGAATTCACCACCATTGTCGCTCCTAAGAGCCTTCACCTACTTCCCTGATTCTTTCTCAACCAGTACCTTGAACTCACAGAACTTTGAGTATGTCTCGCTCTTATTCTGCATGAAGAATATCCAGCACTTCCGAGAAAAATCATCAACAAATATCACATAGTACCTGTGCTTTGCTGTCGAAGCTACTGAGAAAGTTCCACACACGTCTATGTGAATTATCTCAAGGATCCTCGTGGTGCGACTATCCTTCTCGTGAAAGGTGGCTTTCACAAATTTTCCCAAAGTACATCCCTTGCACTGATCTGACTGCGCAATTGTACCTTTGGGAAGCCCAGTAGAAGTCTGCTGCAAAATTTTCAAAGCACCATGGTGAAGATGGCCCAATCTCCTGTGCCATAACTCGCCCTCATCCTGGCTCACCACTCCTTCTGCCTTGCCTGCCATTGTTGCGCAGCCATCTACCTTCAACTGATAAAGGTTCTTAACTCGAACCCCTATCCTCTGGGTTTCACCAGTTTCCTTACTACATAGGAAAGCCTTTCCCTCACTAAATACAACATCATATCCCTTGTCTTCCAACATAGCCACCGAGATCAGATTCTTCTTCAATCCTGGAACATGCATCACTTCCTTCAATACGAAGGGTTTACCAGACTCCCTCTCAAAGGAAATGGTACCAATATCGGTCGCACTGTATCTACCATCATCGCCCATCTTGATGTGCACTCCAAGATCTTTCTCATCCAGATCAGTAAACAAATCTTTGTCTCCTGTCATGTGAAAGGATGCACCACTGTCAAGAAACCACACTGAACCCATCATACTTAAGACCAAGCATGCGATCAGTGAAAAATCCAACTCAAACTGCGAGGCTAAGGCCTCTCCAGCTGCAGATCCAGCAGCCTGCTTATTTTTCTTCTTCTATAGACAATTTGTGGCGTAATGTCTGTGTTGGTGACAGTGAAAGCACTTCACCTTGGACATGTCATGCTTCTTGCATTTCGCACCGGATTGAGAAGAATTATTATTGCTCTTCCCCTTCCTTGCTTTGGCAGCCAAAGTGCAATTTTCTTCATCTGAGTTCTTTGATGAAGATCTGTCCTTGGTACTCCGCCTTATCTCCTCTTGCACAAGATCTGACCAAAGTTGCTCCCATCTTGGCAATTTCTCCCCACCATTGATAGAGTCCCGATAGGAATGCCAACTCTTCGGAAGCCCAAGGAGAGCTAAGCTCAGCAAGTCATCGTCATCAACAGTAACCCCCACACTTCCTAGCTCATCCCTGCATTGGACAAACTTCGTGAGGTACTTGGGCATACTGTCGCCTTTCTCCATCTTTATGTTCCCGGTTTATCCTTGAGCGCCAACTTCCTCTGGTCGCTCTTGCTTTGGAATAAATCTGTCAAAGCTTTCCACATCAAGAATGGAGAAGCTTTACCATGAAGGCTGGACACTATGTGATCCTTCACACCCTCCAACAGAATCCTTCGACATTTTTTTGTCTTCTTTTGCCATGCGTCAAGTGCGGCAGCATCACTAGAAGCAGGTTTTGGAATTTCTGCATCTATGAACTCCTTCAACCCATTGTCATCCAGCACCGCCTCCATCCTGTCCTTCCATGCAATATAATTCAAGCTTCTCTCAATGGCATACTCCAATCGTAATCCGTTGAAATACATCTCAACTTCAACACCAAGAAAACACTGCTACAAATTCAAATTCCACCAGCACAAAACTCAACCGCTTCAATGTTTTGCAATTGCTCCAATGATCAATATCACTCTGATACCATGTAGAAATTTATATAAATGATATTTTATACATCCAAGATTCTCCTGATCACACACTATTTGACTTCATGCACAATACACAATCTCTTCTACCATTGATCATTAATTGCGGAAATAAAAAAACAATCGCATGCGCACATTAAAACCATAAACATTCACACATATGAACACGGTATTTTATGGGAAAGCTTAAAGCTAAAAACCCCCAACTATCTGTATATTATATGTCATATATATCATGTAACAATCATTATACAAAGCTCCTCACAAGCTCTCAGTACAATCTCCAATTGCTACACACTAATCAGGTCCGATCTAGCAAATCTCATGCTCCAATCTCTGCCACCTGCTAGCCTGCCTCTACTGCGCAATCACTGCTGAAGAATGGCTCTGAATGAACTCGAATTGGTCCAGCCTTGCTCACGAAATCCTCATTGGCATCTCCAACCATGTGTGGTGCAAACTCATGCAACACTATAGTCACAACTGATAGTCACACTGCTCTTTCACCTACCTCTTCACTGGTCTCCACTGAAACTGTCCATGCATTGTAGTTAACTGATGTATTCTTTAGTTGATTAATGATTTAATAATTAGTGAATTAATTAATAATTAATTCACACCACTCTCACTAGTGTATCAATCAGTTAGACTAGATACAACTAGCTCAACTATGTTTAATTGAGTTAAACTGAATACAACTCCACTAACTTCCTCAATCAACTCCACCAAACTCTGTCACATGAGTTCTAACTGAAGTATCCATGCAATAGCTCCACTTAACCCTCAGGAATAGCGTAATTCCTTCTGTCAGCTCCTGTGCCACATCTGTGCACTTAACTGAAATGCTCCAAGAGAATAAGATAATGTTTATAGTCCAAATATTATTAAGAGCTAATAATATTCGACATATCTATTTTTAGACTGGCAATCTAAAAATAGATTCCACCTAATATGTCTAAAAATAGAAGTCCATCTATTTTTCCAACTTGACCAACCATCCACAAATAGCATCCTGCAACTCATAGAATATGATCGACATGTCTAAAAATAGACATAGTTTAAAAATAGACTTGCGCCAAAAATAGCCTGCGGGCCCACTTAGTGAAGGCGACTCTTTTCACTAAGCTCGTCATCTTGTTGCAATCTCAACAATATCAACAACTTGATCATTGGTTAAACAATAGTGAACTTCAAGAACATGATCATGAATGAGATTTCTGATGAAGTGCATGTGTAGCTCAATGTGTTTGTTGCATTGATTTTGAACTGGATTTTTGCATAGCTGAATGGCACTATGATTATTACACCAAAGTGTAGTTGGATGATGCTGATGAAGACCAAATTCGGACAGGATCTGATGAAGCCACAGGGCTTCCTTTCTGGCTTCAACAGCACCATGATACTCATCTTTTGCCGAAGAAAGAGATATGGCACTTTTTTTCTAACAAGACCATGTAATAGGTCCTAAACCAAGAGTGAATACATAACTTGCAGTAGAATTTCGATCATCAAGGTCACCAGCCCAATCAGAATCAGTGAAACCAACCAAGAATGGAGATGTTCTTTTATTGTAATGAATCCTGAATTAAATTGTACCTCAAAAATATCAAAGTATTCTTTTGATTTCTTTCCAGTGATTTTCATGAGGTTTGTGCATAAACCAAGAAACAAAACCAATGACAAAGGAAAGGTCAAGATGGGTATGGGTTAGATACAGAATTTTACCAACAAGTTGACGATATAAGGTAGCATCAACCT
This sequence comes from Pinus albicaulis, assembly GCA_034641835.2. NCBI lineage: Eukaryota > Viridiplantae > Streptophyta > Pinopsida > Pinales > Pinaceae > Pinus > Pinus albicaulis. The sequence goes on along the minus strand of CM076578.1, from coordinate 1,188,567,708 downwards.
CAAGGGAAGTACAAGTGACTGAAAGCTTGACTCTAGACTGAAAGGGAGAATGGGCTGGCTCATAGTCTTCTATGTTAAAGTGGTGTAGAAGATCTCAGGCATACTTGGAGTGATAAATGGTAATACCTTCTTTATATTGCAAGACTTGAAGACCAAGGAAATAATTCAAGTGTCCTAAGTTTTTTATTTCAAACTTATTTTTGAGGCTAGAATTCACATGGTTTATATGATTGGGATCACTACCAGTAAGGATAAGATCATCAGCATAAAGAAAAATGATGATTAAGGACTTACCCACTTTCTTGGTGTAGACAGTGTTGTCGAGATGACATCTAGAAAATCCATTATCTAAGAGAAAGCTATCCATTTTGGCATACCAAGCCCAAGGGGCTTGTTTGAGACCATAAAGAGACTTCTTAAGGTGACAAATAAGGCTAGAGTCTTTTTGGATAAAGCAATGGGGTTGTTCCATGTATATTTATTCATGCAATTCCCCATGTAAGAAGGCAGATTTAACATCCATCTAATGGACTTCTCATTTAAAGGAATCAGTAAGGGAAAGATCAATGTGGATAGAATTAATTTTGGAAACAAGGGAGAAGGTTTCAGTATAGTCAATGCCTTCAACTTGTGAAAATCCTTTAGCAACAGGACAAGATTTTGTTTATCAACTTTTCCATCTAGTCCAAACTTATTTTCGTAAACCCATTTGCATCTGACAAGTATTTCTCCCTTTGGAAGAGGAACAAGATCCCAAGTATCATTTTCCAATAAGGAAGGATATTACTCGTTCATAGTTGCATTCCAATTTGGATGACCTTAAGCTTCTTCAAAGGTATCTAGATCATAATTTTTTGGAACTTGAGCCAATCAAGAAGAGGCTATGTCGAACCGAGAACGTGTATGATGTTGATCTGCATGGTCACTTGCAAGAGAACCTGATGCATCTTGAGTAGAGTAGACCCATTTTGGAAGTTGTGGAGCTGAAGGAATATCCTGAGGAGGTAAAGGAGGATTTTCATTCTTGTTATCATCATTCGAAGTAGAAGGAATGTTGTTAGAAGTAGAATATATAGAGAAAGCTGGCACATATACCGAATCAAGCTCACGGGAAAAAGGTGGAACACCCGCCGAACTAGGCTCGCAGGCTAATATATCTTCATCAAATTTTACATCTCTTCTAATGATTACATGTTTGGATTTGGGTTTAAGAAGTCTATATCCTTTGACATCTTCAAAATATCCAACAAAAATACATTTTTGACTCTTAGGTTCTAAGGCTTTATGTTTCTCATCTGGAATATGGGCCCAAGCTTCACTTCCAAAAACACAAAAGTGACTTACATATGGTCTAATTGAGCTCCAGGCTTCTTCTAGAGTGATATTCCTTAAAACCTTAGTAGGAGTGAGATTTACTATGTAATTTGTACAGTTAATTTCTTCTGCCCAAAAATTAAGACTAAGTCCTGTAGATTGAAGCATAGAATTAACCATTTATTTTAGACTGTGTTTCTTCCTTTTAGCTACACCATTTTGTTGTGGAGTATACAGAACAATATGTTGTAATTGAATTCCATGCTCAGTGCAAAAGTTGATAAATTTGTTTTTAACATATTCTCCTCCATGGTCAGATCTTAACTTAATAATTTGATGTCCAGATTGTTTCTCAACAAAGGCCTTAAAGGCCAAGAACATGTTAAAAATTTGATTCTTGAGTTTTAAGAAGTATACCCAAGTGTGCCTAGAAAAATCATCAATGAAAGTTAAGAAGTACTTGTAGCTAGAGAAAGAAACAAATGGAAGTGGACCACATAAATCACTGTGCACAATTTGTAAAGGGGTTGAAGTGTGCCAAGAGGCGCGTTTTTTCTAAACTATCCCAATGATGTTTTCCGAGTACATAGCCAGAAAAAACACCATCTCGGCATGATACCATAGGAATACATGTAACCATATTTTATTTACATAGAGTTTGAAGAGAGTGATAGTTTAAGTGACCAAATCACTTATGCCAAAGTTTTCTCACTTCATCATTATGAGCAAAAAAAATGGAGGGAAGACATGATGACACACAATTTTCAAACTTATACAACCTTATGGAATCATCAACAATTCCAATAGCTAAAATATTTCTAGGATCTCTTAGGTCCTTAATTACAACATCATGAGGTGAGAATTATACGATTTTCCCTTCACCTGAATGATTTATCTGATAAATAGATAAAAGGTTGTAGGACAAGGTTCCAGGCACTTATAATACATCATTAAACTGACCATTATCTAGATGAATAGTTCCAGACCCTACGACATTAAGAGATATAACATTACCAACATAAATATTTTTCGTGTTACAATCATTTAAAGAAGAAAACATGGCTTTATTTTTTGCCATGTGGTAAGAGGCTCCATAATCAATGAGCCACTCGTGAGAATGAGAAGAAGAAGATACATTCAATGTATAACCAAATCTTGGTGTTAGACAACCACATGCAGAAAGTGTCATTCATGAAGATGAAGTTGAAGAATTCTCCAAATGGTTGTTGTGCTTCTTCATTGCTGCTTCCAAGGCTTCCATCTTCTTAAACATTTTGACTCTACATGGCCATCACGATTACAAAATTTTCAATGTCTATTTGTCTTCTTCCCCTTGTTTTTATTTTCCTTATCAGTTTCTTGAGTTGTTTTTTCAGTTTGCGGTTAAGATTGCTCAAGACCCTTGTTTGGTTTAGGACCATTCTTTTTAGGATGCTTCTTCTTAGGATTCTTTGGATTTGGTTGTTGTTGGGTTGTTGAGGCTTTCTTAGAAGTGTTTCTGGTATTAATAAGACCAAGATGTAAGAGTATTTTTTGTTCTCTTATCAAATAATCGCAAAAGGCATCAAAAGAGGGGGACTTGTAGGGTGTTCCTTGAGAAATTAAGGCTTCTCTAGTGGAATGGAAGGTGGAAACAAATACAGAGTATGCAGGGCCTAACTTAGTAAGAATGGAATAGATAAGAATACCATCTTCCTTTTTTACCTTACAACCTTCTAGGAGAAGTCTAAGGGTCTTGAATCCGGACAAAAAATATTCAATAAAGGAGAAATTATTGGGATCCAAACTAAGCAACTCATTTTCAAGCTGGTGGGCTCTGATGTCATTTTGAATGCCAAAAATAGTATTTATCTTTTTCATAACTTCATAAAGAGAGTCAATTTCTTGGATATGAAATCTAAGATCTTGAGCAATTGACACCCATATCAACCCTCATATTTGATCTTGTTTATTTTCCCAATTAGCTTTTTTATCTTCATCAATAGGTTTAGATTCTAGTCCTGATGCTATTATATAAATCCCTTTACTTCTAAGTAATTCTACCATGTAGGATGGCCATTGGAAATAATTGGTGTTGTTAATAATAACCTAGCATGCACTTTCCATTTTTTAAAACTAAAGTTGTAAAGGTTGAAACTAACTTCTCCAATGGAAATATCTCGAAAAATTAGTTTGGTTCAAAAAAACAGCTCTGAAACAGCGTCCAGATTAAGAAGTTATGTCTTTTTTAAGAAATGTTGAAGTAGATGCCAAGTACTCACGTGATGGGTTGAAAGTTGATGATGAAGTTGTACTTCTTCTTTTTTAATTCCCCCCCTTTCCAAACTTAATATAATAAGCTCACTTTTTTTTTTAAATACTACTTTATGTGACCCACTTTTATAAATAAGTGGGTCACTTTTACAATGTTACTTTATGAACTAATGACCAAGTAGACTGTAATTTCAATAGAAAATAAAGTGACTTTAGACTGTAAGTGACTCACTTTTTATAATGGGTGAGAAACACTATTACTTAAAGTAACTTTAAAACATAATTTACATGTGTTTTGTTTTCAAATATCTTGACAAAAAACCTTTTTTTTTTTTTAAATTAACTTGACAAAAAGCTTTCCAAAAAAAAGTAACTTGACAAAAAGCTTTCTAGAAAAAAATAACTTGACAAAAAGCTTTTTAGAAAAATGAACTTGACAAAGAGACTTGAACCCAAGACCTCTATTCTCATAAATTAACTTTAGACCAAGTGAGCTAGCTAAAAGATTTAGTAATTGTTGGAAAAGAGGAAGGTTTTTTTTTTTTTTTCAAAAAATAAAAGAGGTACAATTCTTCCCGCTTTATGTTAAATTTATGGTTATTTTTCTCGTTATTTCTGATTTCCCAAGATTGCACAAAGTCACAGGGAACGAGCATACGTAGGAGAAAAATCACATATTTATGTTTTTGATTTGCCAGATCGCACAGAGCGCAGAGCATACGTGGAGAAGAGGGTGTAGATCTAGTAATAAAAAAATTACTATAAACCAAAATAAACATAGGGATAAATAAATATACTTGAAAAAAAATACTTTATACCTCCAGATCTAAAATGACATAGGCAGGGCAACTGAAAACCCTTTTGTATGAAACGAAAGGGGTTCCTCACTAGAACAGAGGCTCCGAAGACAATAGAGAAGTTCTCTCAACCTGAAAGTGGTCAGAAATAGTAGATCTGGAAATCGACGACCGCATGCAATCAAAACCATCTTCGGGTTTGGATCAACAATGGATGCAGCCCTCAAACAACTCTGATACCATGTAGGAATTTACAGGGTAATTTCTTTAGATCAAACACCAAAGGTCACCGCTCACAAACAGATCATAGATCAGTACACGAATATTTGACGTGGTTAAAACCCTCGAAGAGGGAAACAGTCCACGGTCTGAGCCAACACGGAAACTTCAGGCAATTTATTAACATAAGGAAAGAAAAATTACATAAGCTTCTCGCATAAATGGTCACCGGAAAAATGGCCCTCCATGCTCTTTAAATAGATATCATGGACCAATTGGGTGTTAAGCCACGGATCAAGTGTCGGTAATACTGAGGAGAGAATGAACCGTCAGATCACTACATATCATGACCATCGGATTATAAGTTACAAAAGTACATACTAAAGAAACACACTTTACCTAACTTTACGCTAGACCAAGTTATACTTAACTATTTCCTATGTGTTGGAATATCCTAACAATATTTGTCCATCGAGTTGGAAGAGTTAAAACAGAGGTTAAGCGAGACCACCGTCAGTAGCAAGCCCCCAAAATTAAACTTCCTGAAAAGGGATACCAACCTCAACAACAGTGAAAATCAGCCATATATGTCTACGCAAAGCTCGAATGTCATGCTAAATGTCAAGAGCATGGGAATGGACCAATATTTTTATTTTCATCAAGAATATCATTCAGAAAATACATTCCCATAGTGGAATCACAACACGAACACTCTGGTTGCGCATATCATTAACACAGTACTTTCAATCACAACGCGAACACTCTGGTTGCGCATATCATTAACACAGTACTTTCAGATGAGCAGACTAAGTCAACGGAAGAAAATGAATCAATTGTTTCAGGTGAGGAAAATGTGTGTTTTGCACACGGTGAATGCTTTTAGTTTTGTATTTGCAGTTGAAAAAAAAAAAAAAAAAAATCAAAGAATCGCCACTAAGTGAGGACCCAGCTCAAAAGAAGAATAGTCGATATAAGTTGAGAAGCCAAGGGCCGGTTTCTGAGCAATAGCTAACCAAGTAGAAATTGAAAGAACACTTTTTAAGGAAGATCACACCAGCTATGAAATCAACTCAAAACATTCAGAATAAGTTTGCAAATACCCCTATAGCAAAAAATACTTCCACCAACGGTAAAATCAAGTCTACCATTCTGGAAGTATCATATAAAGTAACTTCTCCATATACCTCAGTCATGCCCGTCGCGCTTGATTATAATATAGTCAAAGATATGAAGAAATCTCGCACTAATATTTCAATATTCAAGCTTACAAGGATCGCAAGCCAGCATGAGCTACTTCTCTAAGCTCTTGATTAGTCTTCCTCGGGTGATAATGCTTCTTCGCAAAAGGGATCTAGTAAGTCTTCTGGTCCCCTAGAATTTTTTCTTAAAACATTAAAATTAGAAGAAAACACACTTTGCCCTCCATTTTATTAATGCTTGAAATTTTTAATTACAATGTACACAAATTCTTAGTTAATTCTGGTGCATTTGTAAATGTAATTCATTTTTCCATAGCTAATAAAATCAATGCTAAATGGGATAATAAAGATGCACACATTATTCAGCTGGACAAGTCTCTTGTCCGAGCTATTGGTGAATTTAGAAATATGTGTATTTTCCTATAATTTGGTCAACGAGTTCACCAACGAATAAACATAGTAATTTTGGACATCCCAGAAGCCTACAATGTATTTCTGAGTAGAGACTGGTCTAGCAAATTAGAGGGGTATTTTTCTATTGACTAGTCACATTTATGGCTCCCGTATAAAAGGGAAGGAATAACAAAATCTGTTGAAAATGCAGCAAGATGATGGAGCTTAGTGAAATGAAGTCGCCTTCACTAAGTGGGCCTGCAGGCAAATTCTGGCGCAAAGTCTATTTTTAGACTATGTCTATTTTTAGACATATGGAGCATGGTCCAGGGGTTGCAGTATGTTATTCTTGGAGTATTGGTCATGTTGGTAAAAATAGATGGGACTCTATTTTTGTGACCTATAGGTCGATAGGTCGATGTCTATTTTTAGACTGCGTATCCTAAAAATAGGGAAGTCAAATATTATTTACCCTTAACAATATTTGGACTCTAAACAGCAGTTTACTCTCTTGGAGCACTTCAGTTCGAGCTACAGAAGTGGCTCATGCATCTGACAGAGGAATTACGCTATTCCCAAGGGTTTGATGGCATCATGCATGGTTGACTTTAGTTAGGACTTCAGTGGCAGAAGTTTGGTGGAGTTAATGAGACAGCTAGTGGAGTTGTGTTCTGTTTATTTTAGTTGAACTAGTTGAGATTAGTTTAACTAGCTAATCAATTAGTTATGAGTGGAGTGAATTAAATATTATTTAATTCATTAATTAGTATCTCATTATTCAACTCAAGAACACATCAGTTCACTACAGTGCATGATCAGTTCAGTGGAGACCAGTGAAAGAGGTAGATGAAAGGGTGGAGTTAGCTATCAGTGGCGACATCAGTTGTGCATGAGATTTGCACCACATTTGGAGGAATTTCCCATGATGATTACGCTGTCAAGCCAAGGAGATTCAAACCTTGGATCTCTATATAGACAGGCCATGATTGCGCAATAGAGGCAAGGCAATTAGTGGTGAGTTTTGAACCAGTAACCTGTTCAAAACCAAGCTAGTTTGTGTGTAACTTCATGAGATAGTACTGAGTACTTGTGAGGAGTATTGTACTAAGTTTGTTACATGATTTCTCCATTATAATATACACAATAGCTGTGGGGTTTTCAGCTATAAGCTTTCCCCATACATACTGTGTTAATGTGTATGATGATTTGATGTGTTATCGCTTGTTTTAATTCCGCATGTGTGATGATCTGAGTGGAAGAGATTATGTGTTGCATATAAATTCGAATTGTATGTGATCAGGATAGTCTCGGTGAATAATTAATCATTATTCAGCAAATTTCTACATTGGTGGAATCAGAATCTTACATGAAGCACACTATCACACCCTTCGAGGGAAAATTAATCAGTTGCTTTCGTAGATCTTATTTTTGGAAATTTCTTCTTGGAGACTAACCTAAGGGGTTACCTTGCTCAACCTTCCCTAGTCCCACCAGACACACATTTGGAACTCCTTCATTTTCAAACTAGCGGAAATGACTTTTGTATAGTAGATAGTAGTAGTACTAGTGTAGGGTATTTTTTGTTAAACACACACACGGTGTATGAGAAGATAAAACACACAAATAGGAAAGATAGGCATTCGTTGTATTATACCATTGATATGATGTACATTTATAATACAATGAGGTGACTCTTGGATTCATCTTCCAAGGTCACTTGGACTCCTCTGTGACTCTTCGCCTTCCACACCTACCCATATAGGATTAGGTGTTCAACATTCCCCCCCTTAATCCGAAGGGGTATGTGTGAGTCCAAGAAGAGAGTTGTAATACAAATCTGCAAAATATGCATCACAGCACTTAGGCTGAATCAGCTCTTTGAAATGTTGGCATAAAGAGGTGGTTTAAGGATGACCACCAACACTTGAACGCAATGCTTATTGCAATTCCCATAACTCTTCCAAAACTGGCAAGAAGCTGAGGGCTTCTGCTAGAGGAAGTGTCCCTCATATTTGAAGAGGGGGACCTTCAACCTAAAAGAAGGGAAGTCTACAACCTGTGATGGTTTAAGGATGACCACCAACACTGGAATGCTTGATGCATTTCCTGAAACTCTACCAAGGCTGGCAAGAAGCTGAAGTCTTCTGCTAGAGGAAGTGCTCTGAATTTTTTGAAGAGGAATAATATGAACCTCACATGGATGGTTTAAGGTTGTCCACCAACCAAAGGCATGCTCATGGGCATCCGTGTCTCTGGCTACAACTCTGAATCTAGAATGACGAATTGTGGCTCAGGCTTGCTTGAACTGTTGTGTCTCTGGCTACAACTCTGAATCTAGAATGAGAGATTGTGGCTCAGGCTCGCTTGATGTGGCACCGAAGCTTGTAGATGACCACCATTTTCCCCCCTGTCAGGTACAAGGTGAGATGATGGCGAAAACTCAACTACAAGTTTGTTCAATATTATAGAACAAGTTCTGACATGTGACTTAAACATCTTCTTGGTTGTTGATGCCCATTGCCAAGAAGCGATCCATCCAAGATGAATCTTTGTTCTTAGAGGAGGCTTGTTTCTGAAGCATTTGTGTGAAGAATGGGTGTGCCAACCACAGTGCTTGCATGGGTGAAGATCAAAACAGTGATCTTTCATATGGCCAACTCGATCACAGTGTTGGCATTTTACAATTTGTTGTTGTTCTTGTGGAAGAGGAGCAGGATATGGAATAGCTGCATGTGAACTGTCATAAAGGAATCCTGCACTCTAAAATTTGATGGGCTTGGAGTAATCCAGAATATGAAAGGACAACTCCTTGTCATATCCAAGACCAATTATGTGCTTGTTATGGACAAGATCTTCCCAAGGTCTGATGATGGGCTTGGGAAGCGAAGTGTGAACATCTGCATATACTTTTGAACTAGGCACTGAATGTCAATTGACTGCAACTTTATATTCTTGCTGCTGATGGGAGTCCCTCTCAATTTTCTGAATAGAAATAGGTTCAGAATGATGACTCCGTTGCTATAATTCTTCTTGTTGTAGCTGAGATTCAAGCTGCAAAAAATCAATCTTTTCATGTGCATTATGCAGACAAGTGTTGATATCAAAGAGAGTGTCTTTACTAATCTGGATTGTGTCATCAACAGTGGATTGTATCAAATTTTCCAAGGACTGTAATACTTCATAAAATTTGGCCATTTTTCAAACAACTCAGACTCAAGAAATAAAGGGTGTCGGCTTCAACCGATAATTCACCCATTTACAATGTAAACAAATTGTGAATATTCTTCAGTTTGGTTTCAATCAATCTTCTTCAAAAATGGCTGCTACAATTTTAGAGGTAAATAGAAATTTCCACAGGCAAATGAATCCTTTAGCTACAAGCACCCATATTCTCCAACAAGTTCCACTTGACCCCTCTGAGAAGAAATTATGCTACAGCATGGAGAATGTGGCTCAGTGATGAAATGAACTATGGAATAGTACAATCAGATGGGCCAGTGCATTCAGCTTCCTCTGCAAGTTTTATCAGTCACAAAATTGTACGCGGCCTCCTAAATGTTGCACAAAATCTTCCTAGAATTTCTCTGCTAATATACAAATGATGTCAGCCTCTATTTGTATCTTTTATGTTGTTGGAACCCCTGGATAAATTCGTGGGTATCTGGAAATCTAACCCTCAACCCAACTGAAGTAGGAATTTGACTTCAAATTTGAAAGATTATCCTCTCAAATTAAATCCCCAATTCTGAAAATGCTTGGCCCTTTTTGTGAATAAAATTATGAAAATTATGCATTGAGAAACCCACAAACTAACTTATTATATTCAAAATTTGGGCATATGGTGAATTTAAATAAGAGTATGAACCTGGGTTATGGATTTGGCAAATCAATGTATCAATCTCCATTTGTAAGAGGATTGATCTCGGCACAAATAGAGACTTTGGGATATTCATCAAACAACCTTCAGAAATTGATAAACTCGTCCCTCTTAAACAATTTGGTTCTTCTGAGATTAAATCAGCCTCTCAACAAGTGTTTTCGGTCATCCAAGAAAGTGTCGTCTACCTTCAAGGAGATAGGTTCTCGACCCCTCAACTACAGCTGCCACATTAGATCCTCTACTACAGCTGCCACGCCTGCGCCGGTTCAATGCCTCAAGGTTTCCTTTACGCTTGATACCAGCCAAACTCAGCCGTTTCGGTGCTTTAGAGACCCTGGACTTGCAGAATTCGATGTCAAGGGATCGAATCCTGCAGAGGTATTGATTGTTTAATTGATATATCATTGATGGAGACGCGAAGGGCCACTTACAATACTTTGCCCATATCTACATAACGAAATAGTATTAGGCCAGCATCAGAACCAGTATCATGAGAAACACGGCAAATGGAATTACTGGTAAGTGAGGAGAAGGGTGCGAAGGTTTCTCTATTGATACATAGATTTAGGCGATTCAGCTTTGAGCTTTACCAATGTGTCAAACCTGCAAGATCTATTTGGAAAAGAAGTGTTCAGGTAATAGAAGCATTACAAGGGTGAAAAGAGGCTCTTATATTAGTTTTTGCATTCATTGGGATAGGCAGTATGCAGAAAGACATACTTGACATGGCCGCAAATATTTTTGGCATTTAAGAGGAACAACACTCGAAAAGTCTGAATGCACGTAGCACCTGATGAGGACAGGTCTGATAGGTGCAGATTTGAAGTAATTGGAACAACACCCAAGTCTGGAAACAAATATGCATATGGAATGCGTAAGTGTAGAGGTTAGTTCAAGCATTACAATGCATAAATAATCTGCATAGGCCTGACAAAACAATTTAATGCCCAACAGATTGTAAGAGTGAGAGCCAACTATGACAGGGAAAAATTGTCATGCAAGCAATATGCGAGCATTATAATTCAAGACAAGGCTGTCTACTATTCGTTCTATGGAGGGTGTTTCTTCTAACAATCTGCCATATGAGAAACTAAAGAAATGGCAGAGGAAAAATCCTAAACAAGGAAAAGGTGCAGATCTATAATGGCCAAATCCTAAAATAGCTCTGATACCATGTTAAACACACACATGGTGTATGAGAAGATAAAACACACAAATAGGAAAGATAGGCATTCGTTGTATTATACCATTGATATGATGTACATCTATAATACAATGAGGTGACTCTTGGATTCATCTTCCAAGGTCACTTGGACTCCTTTCTGCCTCTTCTCCTTCCACACCTACCCATAGAGGATTAGGTGTTCAACATTTTTCTTGTATATATGGTGTTTGGAATTTTTATTTTAATGGTTCTAAGACACAGGAGGGCTTTGGATTTGGTTGTGTTTTAATAGACTTGCAAAAGAGAAAACACCTAATATCTAGCCGCTTAGAATTTGAGTGCACTAACAACAATACGGAATATGAAACACTCACCCTGGGATTATAGAAGGCCATTGACCTCAAAAGTTTGGGTTCTTAAAGCATTAGGTGACTCTCAGATCGTTGTACGGCATGTCCAAAAAACTATACATTTTGTGTCGCCTAATTTGAAAAGTTATCAAGAAGAGGTATGTCATTTAATTTCTCAATTCCAAGCTTTTAATATTGTATTGTTTCCTCAATAAATAAATAAAAAAGAGGACACAAGATGTAGTCACACAGGCGGGGAAACACCCTTAGGTAGGGGAAAACCCAGGCAAGAACTCTTCCTTTAGTAGATTCAAATAAGTTGAGATGATCAAGACCCTTATTACCTAGACCAAGGACACCTTCCATACCATAAAGTAAACCGTGTTCCTAAGTGACACATCATGCTTCGGTTCTATAGTCATATCATGATTTAATAATGTAGTCATGACTTATTTTAGTTTTGTAATTATATCATGCTTTAGTCTTATAGTGAGATCAAGCTTCGGTCTTGAGTCCTGTATTCAACATTCAATCATGTACTCAACACATTTTTCCTGCAATAATGTGATACCTTACTCCTGTAACACTTTGGTCCTCCAATAATATGACACCTCAGTCTATAATATTTCGATCCTGCAATATTTTGGTCATGCAATCTTGTCATACATCGTTTTGCAATAATATTAATGTTTCAATCCTTCATTACTTTGATCATGTAGATAATCCGAGTCATCTAACATCGATGCCCTATATATGTACCCAAACTTGTCTTCATATCGCAGTTGATTCAAGTTCACATGTGTATTTAAAGTTGTTTTTGACTGTAAATAAGTCGACATGAATAATTTGAGGAAGTCGACTTGTAGAGGATCAATCTAGAAGCCAACTTGCAAGCTGACTTGATGGAGGAGGTTTTGACATGACAAAATATATTTTTATCTTTGACACCATGAACCCAAGAAGGGATCCTTGCATAATAAATTTGATTTTGACTCAAAAAATTTCCTAGACGCTTGACCTATGACCATTGACCCAAGGATGAAATCCATGCTTTAATAAGACAATTTAATAATAATAATAATAAATTTTGACAAATATATTACATCATGACTCAAGACACTAATTACATTCTTCAACACTCCCTCTTAACTAGAAAGGTATTCATAATTGCATACATATGAAGGTAAATGGAAGATTTCAAGATCAAATGAACTATGAAGATCTCTAGCACACTCATTGTTACGGAATAGATACCTGACTAGGGTAATCTATTTGGGTGGGACTAAGATGGAATCAAGCTTTCAGCCACTTTAGGTACCATCAGGCTTACATGCTAACCATCAACCCAGGGATCTATGTGCATATCCAAGGTCAGAGCTCCATGACCAAAGCCACCCTCCCTCTTCGAGACCTAGACATCAATGCACAGGCCGGCTAAATGTCCTCCCAAGCATCTTTCCATTAGATGCTTCACCTCTCCTTATAAACTAAGCCAGATATATCCATTTGTCCAAGCATGTTTCCAAAGTGTTCATTCTTCTTATGGAGAGATTTACCTGTACAAACACAACCCCAATCAGTAATATATATATATAAACACAAACCTTCGGGGTCATCAATCAGTATGATGCTACTTTCACCATCAAATTATCCATATACAATTTTATCGGAATCTTTCTTCTTCTTTCATTTGTTCAGCGACACCAAATACATCTTCATATCTTCTCAAGTATTTAGTTTTCAACTTCATGAACATTCATATATACTACTTTTTCTTACTTCAAATTATTCACTATAATTTTCCCTCCCTCTCAACAAACGAGATATACCATTTCTTCTATCGAGGATCCCTCTCAACTTAGGGAGATCAATCGCTTCCTTTTTCTATATCATTGGAGAACCTTTCATGGATCCATCCCTTCTAATGGAATCAAGGTCATCTTGATCATAATTATTCATACAAATTCCTTCATCATGATTATTATTATCATACGAACATCTTCATCATCTTAAATATTATGTACCTGCAAAACTTTAATAGCAAGTACAACCAAATACAAACATACGGAATCATGAAGTTAACTATACCAAAATCATGTTACTATAATGGAAGAATTTAGAATTTAGATATCAAACACCTAAACTTATTTAGGTTGATAAGAGACACACAATAGACTTTGACTTATTTCTAGGCTTTTGTCATAAACCCTAAACTTTGTCTTCAAGACACAAAGCCTTAGATATTAGCTATTCAATCAAATAAAAATTTTAATATGCATCTAAGGTTTCAAAAATACATGAAATATCTGTACTAGGGTTTGTTTCAAACCCTATATTTTATAGTCAAAACTAAATCATATCGAAAAAAATATCATCATATCCTAGAATATCAGTCTCTACTAGGGTTTTACAGACCCTAGATTTTACAAACTAAAACATGAGTATCAAAAATAAGGTTAGCATACTCGCATATACATATCTAGAATTTTATGTGTTAGCATTTCTCATCTATTCAAGCATCAATACATCGAAGTTAGATATACAACAATTTTTTCCAAGATAAGGTTTCAATCATGCGGAAAAATATACACCTAAAGTTTCATTTCTAGGATCTTTCCATATATATTGTAGGGGTTTTGTTCATACACCTTAATTCATCAAAACCTAAAGGTCTATGGTTTCAATATATAACCTAGACATTAACAACAAATCCTAAAGAACTAGGGTTTCTATAATACCAAAACCTAAACGTCAAAAGGATAAGATTTCCAGATTTCGTCAACAACCCTAAGTAAACTAGGGTTTCATAATAAATATTGACACACCCTTAGCAACAAGAGGCTAAGGTTTTATAGTGAACCCTAAAGGTTAGGGTTACACAAGAATGATCAAATAATATCAAGAGGGTAGATTCAATCTAATGATTAATCACCCTAAGAAGAATATTTAAGATTCAAAAGACCTAAACATGAAAATAAAAGGTTAGTGATGTAAACTTCAAAATGATTGAGTTCTTTAATGAAGAAGTTCCTATAGCATTAGACATACCTAGAGTAGTTCCTTTTACAAACCTTGTATAGTTTCTTGATGAAGGATTACTTATGCAACAAAGCTCTTTATAAGCCATTCCTTTTGAATATTCCACTTCAATCTGGTCACACTCATTATTCCTTTGAATATTTCTGCAAGTTTTAAACTTTCCATGTAATGATTAAGAAAGAAGAAAAAGATAATACATACATACATACATATATATATATATATATATATATATATATATATATATATATATATATATATATATATATATATATATATATACACACACACCTTTTATGGAAGCCTTTTGTGGAAGAGCTCCCTCTCATAGTGAGACAATACCATCCTTATTTCTTTCTGCAAACATTCTTTCAAGTACTATCAAAGGTATGAAAGTACAAGAAAATAATTACAATTTATTAAATTCATATTCGAATCCTAGTTTCAAATCTAATTCTATGCTTATTTGGACTTCTAGTTGTCTCCTAGGCCTACAAACCCAGAAGTTATAGTTTCTATGAAATGGGATAGGTTTTCTTTGCAAGATTTATGGCAACAATGTTTAGTATTAAAAACATTAGAAATTATAGGATTCCTTAAGAGAAAACATTTTTTTTACAATCCCTATATACATTGAGCAACTAGAATTTAAAATTAGCATGTTATTCATACCTTTGATATGAAGGATTGATATTCCATAGAGTTGGTTGCTTCTTCTTGCAAATGAAAAACACATTGTTAAATGATATAAAGAATAATGTAAATACTTACTTGAGTTTTAAGACTTCCTTCAACAAGCTAGTGTATGACGCTTAGATATCCTTTTGTTGATTGTAGTAGAGGCCTCCAAGAATGAATTTCTACAGTTCTTCACAATCCAATGTGTGGATACTTCCATTATAGTCATGAGTATTGCCTTCAAGAGACTTTTCCACAAGGTAATTAACAAATTTTCTTGTTGAATTCTTGTATGATGTAGATGCTTCAGCAAGTCCTTAAATTGTACTCCTTTCTCCAAACAAACCATAGATATTACAAGAACTTTGATGCTAAGCTTAAAAGGGTCTCCTCAACATGTGGTCACATAATTTCTAAGGATACTATTGTACCACTTCTTCAATTTTCAAACTCCTATAGTGCCACCTATGTAATTTTCGAACCTCTGCAATTTTCAGAACTTTATACCTTTTTCCTGTAATCTTCGTGTCTTTGAGATACCTTACTACAATTATTTTCATACCTCTTTGCAGAATTTGAGATTCGGCCTAATTCTATAATGTTTTTCATATTCCGATATAATCTATCCCAATTCTTTTATGTATAGGACTTTGGTTTCTTAATTAGATTATTGTTTTCTCTGTAAATAACAAAGACTTAGAATAGGTCTTTTTCTAGCTTGGATTTCTAGAAACTTCTTATTTGATCCTTTCTAGTCTTCTTTGAATCCCAAGCTTGTGATTTAAAGCCTATAAATGAATAAGGTAGTGATATTTCCAACAGCCTATGCCTAACCTTAGCTCTGATACCATGTTGAGAAATCCATTAGGGCAGCAACTTAGGGTTTTACTTTAGATTTATCTCTATTATTATGACATTATCTTGTGATATTTAATTCTTATTTCTTCGTCAAAATTATCTTGTTCTTGTCATTAAGACTAATGCCAATCAATAAACAAAAGAGGACACAAGATGTAGGCATACAACCAAGGAAAAACCCCTAGGTAGGGGAAAACCCAGTCAAGAAGTCTTCCTTTAGGAGATTAAAATAAGTTGAGATGACCAATACCCTTATTACTTAGACCATGGACACCTTCCATCCATCAAGTCAACCTTGTTCCTAAGTGACACACCATACTTCAATTCTGCAGTCATATCATGCTTCTGTCCTATAGTCATACCTTATTTCAGTTTTGTAACCATAGCATGCTTTAACCCTGTAGTGAGATCATGGTTCGGTATTGAATCTTGTACTCAACACTTTGTTCCTGCAATAATGTGATACCTTAATCCTGTAACACTTCGGTCCTCCAATATTGTGATACCTCAATCTGTAATATTTCAATCCTACAATATTTTGGTCTTGCAATCTTGTCATACTTCGTTTTGAAATAATCTTAATGTTTTCGTTATTCATTACTTTGATCCTGCAGATAATCTGAGTCATCTAACTTCATTGTCATGTATATGTACCTGAACTTATCTTCATATCAAAGTTGAGTCGAGTTCACATGGGTATTTATAGTTGTTTATGACAGTAAATGAGTCGATGTTATGAACAAAGATCGTAATATCAGAGGAATGCTCTAATACCAATGTAACGAAAAAAATTTGTATACTCAAAAGTTAAATACTCCATAAGACTTGGAATATGAAGATGTCCATTAAAGATATAGGAATAGATATTAAAATTTATGAATGAGAATGATTACAATGAGGGTGAGGGTTTGCTTATATACATAGGCATGTACCCCTTCACAAACGATCATGTCCTTAGAGACATGCCTCTTCATAACTAATCACTAGTTAATTAATCATTAATAATTATTATTGTTATTTACATTATTTGTATTATTTTTTATATATTTTATTCATAACATTGCCTCCCTCTTCCAAAATCTTTCTCCTCAAATCTTACTGATGAAAATAATTGATCTTTTTTTTTTTGAATGTTTTCTCATCTCAGAACTGTCATCTTCACTAATACAAGATGATACGATCCTCTGAGTGATAAATAAAAGTTTCGAACTGAGGATGGATCTGACCATCGTAAATCACTCTTCTGTGGAATCTTTTGGTTACTAGAAACGTGTGATGAACTATTGTAACTGGACTGAATTGTGAAAACTTCAGTATTCTTTGGAACATAAGTTTGTTGTTTATGTTCTAAGTGATACGGATTCATAGATTGATTGAGATGTTTGTTCTTGTGATTCAGATGCAGATAAGGAATTATTTTGGTTTGTCTTTCCTTTATCATTTGTGTGGCAATATTCTGATTTACTCCAGGTGACTATGTTCTTGAGTTGGTTACAGAGCCTTCACTTGGGATGTTCATCATCTGAACTGCAACATCTAAGTGTGTATTTTCTTCAACTGGATTGTCTTCTTAAGTTGTGATATTCACTGGAGCAGTCTTCATTCCCTTGTCTTCAATTTGGATTGTTACAACTGGAGATTTTGATACTTCTTCTTGATTAAATTGTTCTAACTTGTCTTTTAGAAACTTCTTGTCACTTTCAAGCTTCTTTATTTGCAGGAGAAGGTTTTGATTATGATTCCTTGGACGTTAAAGTTTGTTGTTTTCTAAAATGTTGCTTTTTTCCTTAGTATCCTTCTCTTTATCTTTTAAACTTTTGATTTGTTCTAATAAATTTTTATTAAGGTTCTTTAAACATAGATTTTCCTCTTCTTGTTTTGATAGTTGTTTCTTGTGTTCCTTCTTTGTGACCTTAGTCTTCTTCACTTGTCCTTGAGGCGAGAAATTTCTTCATCATTTTTCATTACTTCCATGTAATGCATATCAACAAGCTCTTTATATTCTTGTTGTAATGCTTTCTTGTTTTATCGAAATTTGGCTATTTTTTTTTCTCTTAATCGTTTGGTTGCAATTTCTTGATACACCAGATTACGTCTTTTTGTAGGGGTGATGTTGGGCTTTTAACTTGCAATTTGGTTTCCACTTTCTTCATTTCCTTATTAAGATTTCCATGTCCTCGCTCAAATATTACCATTAATGTTCTATATCTCTTGTTATTGATTGTTTGTATACATCACTAAGAGATTTTACTAAGGTAAAAAAAATGTAACATTTTGTGCAAACCACATTTTGACTTTTGAATGACTCTTGACAATTAGAATATCCCTCTGAACAAAAAGGACATTTTGAAAAGAAACCAAAGTTCTTTACAACATGCATCTTTTTTCTTTTTGTTGTTTTTTTAGTCCTCAAATATTCATTTTTATAATTATATATTTCCTTTTTTTAATAGTTTGGGAACTTTTAACTAACTTATCCTTAATAATATTTTCTCCTTACTTCAAATAAAATCTCTTTTTTTTACTTTATAATTTTCTTTGGTAATTGTAACCTTCGCCTATTTTTTTCATAATTTTAATTTTTTATTTTTTAAAAAATATTTTAACTTTCTCTCTTCTTCTTCTTTTTTTAAGTTGACCTTTTTATAAATTTAACCAACTTTTCAAAATTTGAAAATTATTCCCGCCAATTAATTATTATATGGATTCTAATATTTCCTTGGTATTTGTTATGAAAGGGCTCACCGCTAGGGAATGACTTCAATGGTTGGCTACTCCTTCATTGCCCTTGAATTCGTTGGCTACTCTATTATGAAGGGTCATAGCAATAAGTCAAAGGTGTGACAACACACTGACATATAATCTCTATGAAACGGAGCTACGAAATCGTTGACTTAGTAGTGTTAGTAGTGTGTTAATTTTAGAGAAGGTAAATTTTTAATAGTCAATGTAATATGGAATTTTAATGAATGGCTACATCGTACAGATGCTACTTTATCCATGGAGGTGTCACTGTAAATGGAAGTTTGGTAAAATACTACAGTGGCAGCCCAAGAGTGGTCGACCGAGTGGTAGCAAATGTAGTAGTGGAAATTGGGAATGGCAGCGATGGGAATTAGACGGCGAGTGGGATCTGGCAAAGGTGTGGAAGGAGTGTACCGGTAGCGAGTACTAGTCAAATGGAGTGGTTTTGTGGTGGTCATAAGGGTTGACGACAACGACACTCAAGTGGAGTGATTGTGCAGCAGTTCCAATGGGGAAGATGGCCACTGTGTGCGGGCACGAGGGTGGTGTGTCATCATCCAAATAGAATCCACTAGCGTTTTCACACTGAAGAAGTTGTTGATTGTACAATGTTTCAATTCGGTTATTTGTCTAAGTAGAGCGGATGACGAGAATGTGGCTCGATTAATGGCTTGAGTAGGTTGATGGCAAGATTGCAACTTCGTTGCAACCAAAGGTTGTTGGGATGGAAAGCGGGGTCAGGTGATTGAGCCACCGAAGCAAAGTAGATTTCCCAATTTTTTAACTTATATATATATATATATATATATATATATATATATATATATATATATATATATATATATATATATATATATATATTATTTTTTATTTTTTCATATTTTTTTTTAATTTTTTAATTTTTTTAAAATCATTTTTTTAATTATTTCTTTAATTTTTACTTAATTTTTTTTTTAATTGGCAAAGGGCTTAACGAAAAAGTGGAGAAACTCCAAAATTTGTGTGGCAAAACACTTCAATCTTGATGGCAACATTGTTAACGAAATTTTGATGGCCAAAGGCCATATCAAACTACCTTTCTACAATGGATAAGTGGCTAGAGGATCAAACAACTATGATACCAATGTTACGAACAAAGTTCGTATACTCAGAGGAATGCTCTGATACCAATGTTACGAACAAAGTTTGTATACTCAAAGGAATGTTATGATTCCAATGTAACGAACAAAGTTCGTATACTCAAAAATTACATACTCTAGAAGACTTGGAATAAAAGGATCTCCATTGAAGATACAAGAATATATATTAGAACGTATGAATGAGATTGATTAAAATGAGGGTGAGGGTTTTCTTATATGCCTACTCTTCATAACTAATCACTAGTTAATTAATCATTAATCATTATTATTGTTATTTACATTATTTGTATTATTTTATACATATTTTATTCAAAATAGCCGACATGAATAATTTGTGAAAGTAGACTTGTGGAGTATCAATATGGAGGTTGACTTGCAAGGTGACTTGATGAAGGAGGTTTTGACATGACAAAATAGATTTTTATCTTTGACACCATGAACCCAAGAAGGGATTCTTACATAATAAATTTGATTTTGACTCAACAAAAATCCTAGAAGCCTACAATGGAGGCTTGACCTATGACCATTGACCCAAACATGAAATCCATGCTTTAATAAGTCAATTTAATAATAATAATAATTTATTTTGACAAATATATTACATCATGATTCAAGTACATTTATGAAGACTGAATCTAGCTACATTCTTCAACAATGTGAAGCACTCCCTTTATAAGATTCCCATGTCAAACTTCAAGGTTGAGAGGTTCAACAACCAAGGACCAAGGCATGAACATTCCACAAGAACGGACAATGCTCCACCTTGACAAGCGTACAAAGCTCTAATGCTTCTAACCCATGTGCTCATCTAATTCCACCCCAAGTACATGATCGCTCCCCCAACCCAAGCATTTTTAACTTAACCACAAACTTCCATGAAGCATCCAAGTGTGCCCATACCATATAGGGCTCAAATCCCTCCTCCAAGATGCCCAACTCT
The DNA here is from genome assembly GCA_034641835.2 of Pinus albicaulis. Taxonomy (NCBI): domain Eukaryota; kingdom Viridiplantae; phylum Streptophyta; class Pinopsida; order Pinales; family Pinaceae; genus Pinus; species Pinus albicaulis. The sequence goes on along the minus strand of CM076578.1, from coordinate 1,188,546,739 downwards.
CCTCCAAAACAAGTCATCCTTTTAAGCACCCAACCAACCTCCTTGTGTCAATCATGAACAAGTCACCAAGCTCCACAGGTCTCAAACACTCTAAGATAGAAAGCCACATGAGAACCAAGATAAGGTCTAATAATTGACAAGCAAGCCACTTCATGTGCATGTCCATCATGAGAACCAAGATAAGGTCTAATAATTGATAAGCAAGCCACTTCATGTGCATGTCCATCATTGCACAACCAAAGATCATCAATACACCATGCCCCTCACATCAAATGAAGCACCCCCAATGATCCCATAAACACTTTTGGCGTAACCTTGAAAGTTAACATATTTTGGGGCTCTATTTCTATTTTGATTCAAGTATAATATCTTGATTCGGCAAGTAGACAACATTCAACTCAATATATGCAAAGTCATGGTAGCCAATTCACTATTTCTGAGGTTATTTGGCCTCAGATTGTTAGTAGAGTTTGTCGATTAAAATTTGAAGCCTATAGTGGTATATTGTGACAATCAAAATTGTATCAAACTCTATGATAATCTATTCTTTCATGATCGTTCCAAGCACATTATGATCTAAAGTCATTTCATCAGAGACGATTCAAAGGGGTTTAATTGTTTTTTATTTTGTTCCCTCCAATTTATAAAGTTCCATTTTTTTATGAAGCCCCTAGCTAAGTGTAAGTTTGAGATGTTCAAGCAAAGACTTAACTAGATAGAGAACACTAAGGAGCAAATGTTAGAATTTCACCTTGATTGCTCGGTCATTGTTCTTCTTGTAATATAGTTGGTGTGCTTCAATAGAGATGGAAACATCCTTTTCCACAATTCTTTTGCACAACATGATGGCAAGTTGATTATGCATAGTTCTATCTTCTTGAGAGGTGCACAGGGTTAAGTAAATGATGGTGATTAAAAAATAGACACATACACATTGTACGCATACATGCATACACGTACCGGCTAGGAGTCATATAATTAACCTTGCTATTAATGGATTGTTCCAAGGTTTGTAGTTGTGTTTGCATGTGTTTACATTGTTCTAGAAATAGAGAGCCCTAGTTTTAGGGAGACTTGTTTATTTTAAAAGTTGCATAAGTTGGTCTTATATTCTTAGGTAAGGTGCACTTTCCTAGTACATATTTAATATTCTTAATTTTGGGACCTGCAAAGATGGGTTGTTTTAATCTTCTCTGGTGCCTTCTTAGTCTATAAAAGAAGGGTAACGGAGGTGTTATTCATTTCAATATTTGATATTATAGTTGCATTATTTTATTTTCTAAGTTAATGAGAAATAACGACAGGTTTTGATTGCTGCAAACTCTACCATTTTTATGTGTTTGTATATTTAGCATATTAACTAACAATTTTGTAAGATCTCTAGCTCACTACTTTCCAAGGTTTTACATTAAAAGTATGCTTAGCATGTAATAAAATTTTAAAATGAACGAACCATTAGCGAGTTTATTAAAGCATAGGTGATGGCACTTGTAGATAGAGTACAATAATAATAAAAATATAAATTCCTTGTAACCATCTTAACAAGCAAATAAACTACATGTTATAACATTTATAATTCTTGAGCATGAATAACCTAGCAAGAAGTTTATAGAGTAAGAAATCCTCAGATATCAAAATAGGTTGCCTATCTTCTACATGTTTTCCCATATTTAAATTTGTGGAATAAAAACCGTAAAATTGTGGTATCAACTTTATATCTTGTAGAATAAAACAATCAACCAAAGAATTTTGTGGTATCAGTAAGCTATCTAGCAATTCGAGAATTCAGATTTCAAGAAATTTTTAAGAAATAAGCATATGCAAAATTCAGAATCATATAATCTCAAATAAATTGAGAGACTATATTCATAATACATTTTGAAAATCGCGACCAATAGTGTGAAATAGAGATTATATATGGAGCATGGTGTTCTAAAAAAAATATTTGATTTATTTTTGGATTCTGGAACAACTTAAACTCATTATGACCACATTTTGACTACATGGAAACATGTCATAATTTGAGCCACAAACTCTAGCATGATTGTAGGCCTAGAGCTCCCAAAGCTCGAAATTATCCTAAACATGCTTCTTTAGTGATTTCATTGTATCTTTATAGCCAATTTTGATAACTAAGGGCCTCCCAATGAGCTAACACCTGCCTGGGTAAGACCTTCCCTTTCTTTGAGGTATGCAGTGGTCAACTATTGGGCATTTACTGTTCACGTAGAACTTTAAAGGTCGAGAATTCAGACTTATGTCCCAGGCCATTACGACCATGTCATAATACACACCACAGCTAGTGTGGGGAGCTGCTATGCCACAATGAGAACTTTAGGACCTAGTAAGTATTAAGTACATTTGAGCCTTATGTCTAACCGGCTCAGCAAATTTCTACAAGTCAATAGAATGTTCTTTCAAATCGCACCAACATTCATCCTATGACGATGTCCATATTTAACTGGAGTGCCAAGTAGATTGTATGAATTGGAACTAGATGTGTCGGAAAGGTCACTTAAGCAATTCTGTAAAACCTGTCATATTCAGATATTAACAGCAAAACATCAGCTTACAGCGCAAAACAAAATCAACTCTCACAAAATAAAAGCCATTGCAATGTATGATAAAATTAGAATAACATCAACCAAAGCAAATGTGCGATGTCAATTAGTATGCATAAGACTGCTAAATTTTTCATTCCCTGCCAACAGTCACATACCTTTACCCACCAACAGTCACATACCTTGAACTATAATCCACCATCATTTCTGAATACCCTCTATAGAATCTTATTCTTAACTTGCTGAATTGGAACACTGCCACAACTGCCTAGCTACACTGCTGTGTTAACACAAATATTCTCTGGAGCCATAATTTATTTATTAATGATCTACTCGTATTGTTAAGGAGCTTTGTTAGTGAAGCAAAGCAGACAAATAAAAGGCCTCTGCAGAGTGACAGAAATGAGTTTCTGTATATAACTTGCTTGATCCTTACAAAATAAATATAAGAGGAATGTTTCAGTTTCAGAACAATATGTAAAAAAGCCTAAAATACCAATAGTGAACGACTCCACCTCCAAAGAAATATAAATCAAACTCAGAAAACCATTGGTTTCTATTAAAATTTATTTTTAAATTGCAATTACACATTTTAACATCGCTGATAGGATGCATTTTAGTTTCACTGCATATGACATCAGAGCTCTGAAACAATTGTGAAGATATAGCATGAAAAGAAAATGCCCTTCTGTGATCGTCCAATCCCAATACTCAAAGTACCTTAATAAGGCAATCCATCTCCCTTATTCTATGAAGTATATGATTAATGTAACAAATAACTGACAGTGTCCCCTGCCACGAACTAAACATTTCATCCATTGCACGAACATCGCGAAGATGGATCGATGGAAGTTTAGCAATGGGGAAAATTACATTGACTACTAGTGTCTGAAATACAACACGAAGAGCACAATGTAAAATATTCTAACAAAATGCCATTCCAAAAGATAATATACAAGATCTATCGACTTCTGGAAGAAAAATATCAAGGACTTGATGAATAGATAATCGTTGCAGCAGCTTTTCCAACCCAAATATTCTTGATCATTTCACCTTACTGATATATTCGATGCAGGCACTTGAGTGTACTGACACTCTTATGTAAGATCATTCTCATTAAGAGGCTCTTCCTCTGTAGCAGATGACGAAGGCATTGCATTCACATCGCCTGTTGGTAGCTTCCTTGCAAGTCTAACAATCTACAGAAAAAAAGGAAACAATTAGTATAGCAAACGAAAAAGCTTTTTAAAGAACATACCTGGAAATATTTCAGCTAATGGATTTGGTGAGTACTGAGAACAGATTCAAACATGAAATAAAGGCAAATCATGGAGAAATAATAAATGTTTGCTAATTAAGGTTTTGATTAATATCTTTGATAAAAAGTTAAAGGTGTTAAAAACATAACATTAAAGCCACAACACAAATTAACACAATGTATTAGGAAATCCCGTAACACATTGAAAACCAAATTATGATGGAGCTGGCATTTACAAAATTTAGTGTGAGTAAAATTCTTATAGCATTCATCAATAAATTAGAGCAAAATTTGCAAGTAATTATCATAAGAACAAGGAAAATAAATATGCACAAGACAAAAACTCGATTAAATAGACGAGATAGTTAAAAGAATTTAAAAACATTTTCCAAAAGGATGCACTCACAGGGTCAAGGGCGTGCACTACTCACTTCCCATGGTCCAGGGTCTGTTTAATGATTACTTGACATTTTGATCAAGTACAATTGGCATTAGAGTGAACAATCCATGGTTTGGCTCCTTAAAATGAGTCGTATTACCATTTTCTCTTTACTTTTTTTGGGATCATTTTCATTGTGTAAATACTAAAAATGTTTTGTTTGTTAGAAGACAGATCAAAGCACATTTGGTAAAAACTTCAGAATTTGGTGTTGAAGAATGTAACTAGGTTTGGTCTTCATAAATGTATAATTGTCAAAAGAAATTTTATTATTATTAAAATTACTTATTAAAGCATGAGTTTCATGCTTGGGTCATCATTTTCTAGGTCAAAGTCTCCATTGAGGACTTCTAGGTTTTATCTAGAGTCATTAGAGTCATTGTCCATTTTATTAGACCCTTCTTGGGCTTTTGTATCATGTAAAAAGAATTATTATTGAGTCAAATAAGTCATTTGTCACCTCCACACCAAGTCGGCCCTTACCTGATGAAGTCGGCCTACATTAGTGCAATTCGACCCACAGAAAAGGTTATATATAGAAGTGCAATTCGATTCATTTGGAGCATCACTCACTCAAGTTCGATGCACAAGAAGGAGAAGAAGAAAAGTGCAAATTGCAGGAGGAGAATTGCAGGGAAAGTCAAGATCAAAGCTTTGGGCCATCTATCTCTCACACGTGCAAAGTTATTGGGCAATTGCAGGGGTCAAAAATCTGAGATTTACTGCAAGTCAACGTTTTGTTGCAGGAGGTCGAAACTTTGTTGTTGCAGGGTCAAAGTTCTAGATTGAAGTTGTTGTTGGAAGGTTATCATCTAAAAAGGAAGGAAGGGTTGACTTGGTGATTGGAGGAAGTTTGTGTCTAGGTCAAAGAGTCTTGAATTATCTCGTCTTGTCTCGTGAAACCACTAAAGGAAGACGTTTGACTGGGTTTTCCCGTCATTGGGGTTTTGCCCTGGCTGTGTGCCTATATCTTGTTTCTCTTGTTTCTGTGATCTTCACACATATAATTTGGTAATTGCTTGAAAAAAAATGATCTAATAAAGAAGTAAAAGAGGCCAACATAATTCACAAATAATTATCAAGAAAGAGAAATCAAACCCTAATTCTACTAGCATTGATTTCTCAACATGGTATCAGAGCTAAGGTCAAGGAAGATTGGAGATCACTTTGTTGGCTTGAAAGGAAAGGCTACTCCCTCTATGATAAGCTACTTAAAAATGAGATTCAATATTGCAGGAAGTTGGATTAGAAGAATCATCTACAACTTATATAATAAGGTCAAAAGAAAAGCGTTTTTGGCTGCACTCACAGGTTCTCTCAATGACGACAATGCATGGATCATTGATAGTGGAGCATCAAGACATATGACAGGGGAAAGTAAACAACTTCACACTCTATGAAAGGAAACATCATCTCATGCAGTGGACCTCGGAGACAACAATAGTTATGCAGAAAAAGGCCTAGGATCAACATCATTGAAGCTAGAAAATGGAGCAAAACATAATCTCAATAATATACTCTATGTTCCAAGTTTGAAAAAGAATTTTCTTTCAATTTCTTGTTTAGAAGACAAAGGAGATAGAATTTCTTTTGTAGATGGTAGAGATATGATTTGGGGAAAATATTCAAGCATTGATAAAGCAAGGGTTATTGGAATACGTGAAGGAAGCTTATATAGAGTCATAACACCATCTCCTCAAGCCCTAGTTCACATGGAGATCAATCCCATCGAACTATGGCATAGAAGATATGGACATTTACATTATAAGGTCATCCCCTCTTGTAGAAATTTCAACCCCCACTCTGGTTATCAGTTTTCCTTATCCCTCCATGCATATAGTTTTAAATCTGAACATGATATAAATATTAAAATCTGCAAATGACTGAAATTTCCAAAAACACAAATTTAGAGATTTTTGCAACTGCTGAAAATGCATAAATAAAACATAGGAAAAATATGACAGCCACACAGAAAAATAACAGTGATTTTTGGTCAATGTGACCCTAGAAAAACCCCCTACAACTCTTGGGGAAAACCAGTTTGAGAGCTCTTCTTTATTTCTGAAAATGTCGTTACAGAGAAACTGAAAAACACAGTAAAAATTCCAGCAATCAAAATACAAACTTATCTCGATTTTCGTACTTGAACTCTGCCTCGGAAAATGTGCCAATCAACAAACTAACAAAACAGAAATTTTACGACACTAAATTTTGTACGGTTGCCTCGAAAAATGTGTCGAAACAGGCTGTACGGAACTATATGGATTTGTACAGCAGACCTCCTTGAAATCCATGCCCAGAAACTGCCTTGAAAATTGTGCTGAAGTAGCTGTCCTTTTTCTCAAAATTTGTGCCAAAATATCCGATGTACTTCTCCTCGATTTTTATGCCCAGAATCTACCTCGAACTCCATGCTAAATGTTGTTGTCCTCTTCCTCGATTTCCATGCCTTCCTTTCTTGGAAATCGTGCCTCCTATTGTACGAATTCTACCTTGGGATTTGTGCCAATAATGATGTTGTACGGATTGTTGAAGTCTCCTTGCTACCCTCCTTCAACTTCTCACTGCTCAAAAATTTCTCTCCTTGCTCTCCTTCTCTTTTCTCAATAGCTCATGAAACACTGAAGTGATCTTTTCCTCTTCTCCTTTCCTTTTACCCTAAGTGACCTTTTGGGTAACCCTAAGATCTAATGGCTGAGATTCATTTAGATATAGGGATGAGAATAAATGTGCATTTAATTCTCACTTTCTATTTTTTAATTCACCCACTTAGCCTTTTATTTCCATAGTCACTTTTTCACTTTTTAATTTTTCATTGACTTTAATAAAGTCACTTTAAAATTAGATTGTAACTTTGCCACTTATAAAATCACTTTTTAAATAAATTGACTTTACCACTTATAAAGTCACTTTAGGAGAAAAGTACAAATAAATTTGGACACTTTTCCCTAGGCCAAAGATCAAATCCTTAGGGAACCACTTGTCCTCTGGTACCCAAATTTTAACACTCCCTCTTACCAAGGAAAGTGTTCCTCACCACTCTCATCTTGTCTCTGAAGTAGACATGCTTTCCATGTGGCTTTGGTCAAAATGTCTACTACCTACTCATCTGTGGAAACATACTCAAGCTTTCTAGCTCCCTTCTAGACATAGTCTCTAATGAAGTGATACTTGATCCCGATATGCTTTGACCTATCATGAAAAACTGGATTCTCCGTGAGTTTTATCCAACTCTGATTATCACAGTAAATCACTGGAGGTCTCAATCCCTGACCAAATAGACGAAACAGCATCTTGCGAAGCCATATGGCCTCACAACTAGCCAAACTGGCTGCCATATACTCTTCTTCAACTGCGCTCAATGCAACTGATTGTTGCTTCCGGCTGAACCACGACACAACTGTCGAACCCAACCCAAAAAAACACACTGAAATGCTCTTCCTATTAGAAGCACAACCTGCCCAATCTGAATCAGTGTACCCTGCCAGTCTCACTCCATCTCCCTGTCTATAATCCAGACCAAAATCCACTGTCCCCTGCCAGTAACAAAGAATGTATTTTGCAGCCACCCAGTGCACTCTCCTGGGCTCACACATGAGATGACTCATCGTGTTAACTGCAAAACATATATCTAGTCGAGTGTTGACCAAATACATCAATGAACCAATCAGCTATCTGTACAAAGTAGGATCCAACAACTCGGAATCTGAAGCGTGAAGCTTCTTCCAGTTAGTGATCAAAAGTGTATACATGGGTTTGCAATCCTCCATGTGAAATCTGCTAAGAATGTCCACAATATACTTCCCATGTCCCAGGAAGAAATGCCCCTCCTCCTGCCACACCTCCAATCCCATAAAATAATGCATCAAGCCGATACCCTTCATCTCAAACTCTGAAGCAAGATCTCTCTTGCAGCGCTCAATAAGTCTCTTTGCACCTGTAATGAACAAGTCATCCACATACAACACCAGAATGAGGGGCTCCTCACCTACCACAATGAAGTATAGGTTCGAATCAACCTCACTCTTTGTGAAACCCAACTCCTGCAAGTATGTATCAATCCTCATGTACCAAGCTCTAGGAGTTTGCTTCAGGCCATAGAGTGTCTTCTTCAATCTGTATACATGGGACTCCTTACCATGCACCTCAAAGCCCTGCGGCTGCTCAATATAAACCTCCTCCTGTATGAAGCCATTGAGAAATGTGGTCTTCACATCCATCTGGTGGATCTTCCAACCCATCTCTACTGCTATCGATATAATGGAGCGAAGGTCTCCTCATAGTCAACTCCTTCTCCCTATGAGAACCCTCTCGCCACAAACCGAGCCTTGAACTTCTCGATGCTGCCATCTGCAGTATGTTTTATCTTGTAAATCCATCTGGAAGTAACCACTGATTTACCTTCAGGGCTCGGCACCACCTCCCAAGCATCGTTCTTCATAATAGAAGAATACTCCTCCTGCATGGCCTCTCTCTAGACCTACTGGCTAGCTGCCTCCTCATAGCTAGAAGGCTCGGAGTCAAAGATGCTAGTAACTAATGCCATATAACGACAGAACCACTCAGGTGGTTTACTCTCTCTAACCTGTCTCTTTGGCCCAGCAACAGATGTGGCCTCGTGCAAGGTGTCTTGAAGCCACTTGGGCTTCCTCTTCCCTGGGCACACTTCTCCCATCGGAGTGAAAGAATCCTCATCATCATCAAAAGCCTGAACTCCTGAAGAACTGCCAACTAACCTCATGCCTGAATCTGTGCCTGTAGATGTTGAAGTACCGTGCGAACTGTCCATCAGTGGACTACCCTATGAACTGCTCTGCTCTGCAGACTGCTTTGCATGATGCCCGAAGCACCACCCACCTGACTCTCAGAGTCACTACTAACTGAAGGACCTGACACTGTAATCGACATACCTCCTGATCCCTGACCACTGGATCCCTGTGACTGACTCAGCTGCTCGTGAGGGTCTGGTGAATCCAAATACTCTAACTCATGTGACCTCCTAAAAGCTCTCCTCGAACTTCACATCCCGCCTGACAACAACTTTCCTCTTCGCAGGAATATAAATCCAAAAAGCTTTCGAGGTCTCGTTATAACCCACAAAGATACCCTTGTCTGCAATGGGCTCTAGCTTGGTCCTCTTCTCCTTGGGAACATAAGAGTATGTAATGCACCCAAAGATATGAAAGTGACCAACATCAAGCTTCTTCCCAGAAAAAGCCTCCTCCGGAGTCACATTGTCGAAGTCATGATGTGGCCTCCTGTTCTGCAAGTACACAGCAGTGTTGCAGGCCTCTGCCCACAAAAACAAAGGTAACCCCTGATCATGAAGCATGGCTTTGGCAGCCCCTACGATGGATCTTTCTTCTTCTCCGCAACCCCGTTCTGTTGGGGGTTGTAAGGAACTGTGAACTCCCTCTTGATGCCTGCCTTCGCACAAAAATCAACAAACTCACCAAGGGTATAACCCCCTCCATTGTCCGACCTGAGAACCTTGATCTTCCTACATGTTTGGGTCTCCACAAGAGCTTTGAACTCTTGAAACCGCTTGAAGACCTCACTCTTGGTCTTCAAGAAATAAATCCATGTCTTCCTGGAGTGATCATTAATGAATAACACATAATACTCATAGCCACTCAAGGATACATGAGACATCTGACCACTCACATCGGTATGAATCAAGTCAAGGATCCCTGTCGCTCTGTTGTCACTGCTGGGAAAAGGGGATTTGGCAAATTTCCCCATAGCACATCCTCTGCATACATCAAGGTGATCATAACTGAAATCTGGCACACCTGTGGTGATCTCCCGCAATGTCCTCAAGGCCCCATGATACAAGTGCCCCATCCTGCGGTGCCAAATCTCACACAACTCTGAACTGCTAGATCTGTTGTCGGTACTGCTACTCAATGCCATCAGGGGCTGGAATGAGAACTTGTACACCTTGGCATGGCACACACCAATCACTCTAGCTGAAGAAGCTAGAGTTCCCATGGGATATATAAGCACCTGCCCTCTCCTCAACAATGCCTCATACCCTCTGTCCTCAAGTGTTGAGACGGATATCAGGTTCTTCTTCATTCCAGGCACATATAAAACATCTGACACTTTCAAGGGAGGTTTGGGTTCCCTATCAAATGTCAATGTCCCCAGACCGACTACTCTAACAACGCTGTCATCTCCGAGTACTACCTCAATATCAGTGTCACTCTCTAAAAGCTCTGAGAAGTACTCCTGAACTCCTCTCATATGACGAGAAGCCTCACTATCAACATACCAAATACCAAAAGATGCTTTGCTAGTGGAGGGAAGTGCACACTCCCTCTGAACCTGTGTGGCAGGTGATCCTGCACTAGTGGCCTCACAAGCTATGAACCCAAACTCCCGATCAAAGCTCTCTGAAAAGCCCTCTATCTCTGCAGAAGCTGCCATGGTTTTGTCATTTCCCTTCTTGTTCTTATTCTTCGGACACACAACTGCATAGTGTCCCTGTTGAGATTTTGTGTATTTGGGGTCGCATCAGTTGTGCTCTAGGTCCCAAATTTTGAGGAAGGACTAGAGTTCACCTAATCTACAAGACCTAGAAATGGATTTGGGAAATTTCATCTGGTTTAGGAGATATTAAATTAATTAATTATTTTAATGTATTTCCTAAGTTAAAACTTAGGAAAATAAAATAATTAAAGTGAATTTAATTAAACATGTGATGAAATTGTCTTAATTCACACGAATCAAACTTTCTTTTAATCTTAGCCATTGATTAAAGATTTAATCTTGGCCATTGATTTGTCAACGAGAAAAGTATAAAGGAAAGGCTTGGGGTCATTTGTAAGACACACAGAGGCAGAGCACTGAAGCTAAGCTGAGATTCTAGGGCGGGGTTGCTAAGAATTCTCAAGTGTTTCAGTTGCAGAGAGGGGAATTTAGACCAAGGGGATGATTTGATCTCGGGGTCTAGAATACACAAGAAGCAGAGAAGAGGTCAGGAAAGACAGCGCAGAGGAAGGCGGCAGCAGCAGCAGCAGCAGCTGGCAGCAGACAGCAGTTGCGGCAGCAGCAGCAACAAGGACAACGTGATTTTCAGGAAACCCTTCAAAGGTTACGCAAAGACCCTTAGGGGCAGCATAGTGACTGCGTCACCCAGTCTGGGGTAACCCAGTCCCTTCCAGGGACAGCGCTGAGAATTTGGAAGCTTTCAGAGGCTGACGCAGTGTCTTTTAGGGGCAGATCTGGGGTTTCTAGGCCTAGATCTCGCTGAGTTCTGTAAATCCTATTTGAGGGTGTGAATCAGTCAGTATTGTTGGTCTTAGATCAGCCAGGTGTTGCATATCTAGAGTTTTCTCTGTAGGGTTTTCCAGATCTAGAACCCAGAGTTGTGTATTCAGAAATATTCTTAATAATAGAGCTCTCCAACAGCCAGAGACCAGTTTTCCCACATTGGGTTTTTTCGGGGACAGTTTGTCCAGAAATAACTGTGTTACTTTGTCTATGTGTGCATGTGTTTATTCTAGATCTAAATTGGTAGAGATCTGTTATGTGTTTTGCTTTGATGTTAGCTTGAATTTATTCAGTTGATAACTTGTATAAGTAGGAGAAGCTTAACCGGATTAACAGAAATAATTTCTGCATAAGAATTAAGATTCATAAATCTCTACAGTCCCAACTTCTGACAATTCCAACGCTTGACTTGGGAATAGTCCTCCTTGTTTTGTTGCTTTCCTTTACCTTTGCCTTTGCCTCCACCTCCACTGATGCAGCTTGCTTCTTTCCTTTGCCCTTCTTTCCTCTTACTAACAATGCTATATTGTCATCCTCCTCCACCTATTTGGCTGCCCCAAGATGATTCTTTCTGGTCTCATTCTGAATGCAATCATTCCACAACCTCTCCCATCCGAGAAGGTTCTTCCGTGCAACAATGCCATCCACAAATGGGAAGACCATTCAAAGCAATCCTCACCAACTAGGTGGGAGCTATGGTCTCTCCAACAATTGCCAACTCATCTCTCACAGAAGTGATCTTTGTGAGGTATGTTGTAGCACTATCAGTCTTAGTCATTTTAATGGTCTGTGGTTTCTCCCTTAGGACCATTTTTCTGTTTTCATTTGAGCTCTAGTAGAGACTGGTCAAGGTTGTCCACATCTCATGTGCATAAGTCTTTCTTCTCACATGAGGAATAACATGATCTTTAACTCCATCCAGAATCAGTCTTTTTGCCTTAGCATTCTTCTTGTTAAACTTTGCCAACAGTACAGGGTCAGCAGGTATTGCTACTAGGTGCTGTGTGGTATGTACCATAATGCCCCAGACTTTTGCTTCCTCAAAGATGCTCTGGATTCACTCCCTCCATGCACTGTAGTTGCTTTGCCCATCTAACCTGTCCTCAACTCTCAAGCCCAAAGACATGCTTGTTGTCCTAACAAACTGAAATTTTCAAATCTATGGTAAAGGTTCAGTATTCTGTGTAAAAATCAGCTTGCTATGATTTTCACTTTGTTGTCCCAAACTGCACTTTTCAGCCAACCAAGCTCTGATACCATGTAAAAATTTCAACCCCCACTCCAGTTATCGGTTTTCCTTATCACTCCATGCATATAGTTTTAAATCTGAACATGATATAAATACTAAAATCTGGAAATGACTGAAATTTCTGAAAACACAAATTTGGAGATTTTTACAACTGCTAAAAATGCAGAAAACAAAGGAAAAATATGACAGCTACAAAGAAAATAACACAGTAATTATTGGTCAATGTAACCCTGGAAAAACCCCCTACGACTCTTGGAGAAAACCAGTTTTGAGAGCTCTTCTTTATTTCTGAAAATGTTGTTATAGAGAAACTGAAAAACACTGCAAAAATTCCAGCAACCAAAATACAAACTTATCTCGACTTTTGTGCTTGAACTCCGCCTTGGAAAATGTGCCAATCAACAAACTAACAAAACAAAAATTTTAAAGCATTAAATGTTGTACGGCTGCCTCAAAAAATGTGCTATAACAGGTTGTACGAAACTGTATGGATTTGTACAACAGCCTCCTCGAAATACGCCAGAAACTGCCTTGAAAACTACATTGAAGTTGTTGTCCTTTTTCTCGAAATTTGTGCCAAAATATCAGTTGTACTTCTCGATTTTTGTGCCCAAAATCTACCTCGAACTCCATGCTAAATGTTGTCATCTTCCTCAATTTTCGTGCCTTCCTTTCTTGGAAATCGTGTCTCTTTTGTTGTATTGATTTTGCCTTGAGATTTGTGCCAATAATGTTGTTGTACGGATTTGCTGAAGTCTCCTTGCTACCCTCCTTCAACTTTTCACTGTTCTCCTTGCTCTCCTTCTCTTCTCTCAATAGCTCATGAAACACTGAAGTGATCTTTTCCTCTTCTCCTTTCCTTTTACCCTAAGTGACCTTTTGGGTAACCCAAAGATCTAATGGCGGAGATTCATTTAGATCTAGGGATGAGAATAAATGTGCATTTAATTTTCACTTTCTATTTTTTAATCCTTCCACTTAAATAAAGACCCACTTAGCCTTTTATTTCCATAGTCACTTTTTCACTTTCTAATTTTTCATTGACTTTAATAAAGTCACTTTAAAATTAGATTGTAACTTTACCACTTATAAAGTCATTTTTTAAATAAATTGACTTTACCACTTATAAAGTCACTTTAGGAGAAAAGTAAAAATAAATTTGGACACTTTTCCCTAGGCCAAAGATCAAAACCTTAGGGAACCACTTGTCCTCTGGTACTCAAATTTTAACACTCCCTCTTACCGAGGAAAGTGTTCCTCACCACTCCCATCTTGTCTCTGAAGTAGACATGCTTGCCCCGTGGTAAGGCTTTGGTCAAAATGTCTACTACCTGTTCATCTGTGGAAACATACTCAAGCTTTACAGCTCTCTTCTAGACATAGTCTCTAATGAAGTGATACTTGATCCCGATATGCTTTGACCCGTCATGAAAAACTGGATTCTTTGTGAGTTTTATGCAACTCTGATTATCACAGTAAATCACTAAAGGTCTCAATGCCTGACCAAATAGAACAAACAACATCTTGTGAAGCCATATGGCCTCACAACTAGCCAAACTGGTTGCCATATACTCTGCCTCAGCTGAGCTCAATGCAACTGACTGTTGCTTCCGGCTGAACCACGACACAACTGCCGAACCCAACCCAAAACAACACCCCGAAATGCTCTTCCTATCAGAGGCACAACCTGCCCAATCTGAATCAGTGTATCCTGCCAATCTCACTCCATCTCCCTGTCTATAATCCAGACCAAAATCCACTGTCCCCTACAAGTAACAAAGAATGTGTTTTGCAGCCACCCAGTGCACTCTCCTGGGCTCACATGAACTGACTCATCGTGTTAACTGCAAAACATATATCTGGTCGAGTGTTGACCAAATACAACAATGAACCAATCAGCTGTCTGTACAAAGTAGGATCCACCAACTCGGAATCTAAAGCATGAAGCTTCTTCCAGTTAGTGATCATAAGTGTAGACATGGATTTGCAATCCTCCATGTGAAATCTGCTAAGAATGTCCACAATATACTTCCCCTGTCCCAGAAAGAAATGCCCCTCCTCCTGCCACACCTCCAATCCCATAAAATAATGCATCAAGCCGATATCCTTCATCTCAAACTCTGAAGCAAGATCTCTCTTGCAGCCCTCAATGAGTCTCTTTGCACCTGTAATGACCAAGTCATCCACATACAACACCAGAATGAGGGGCTCCTCACCTACCACAATGAAGTATAGGTTCGGATCAGCCTCACTCTTTGTGAAACCCAATTCCTGCAAGTATGTATCAATCCTTGAGTACCAAGCTCTAGGAGCTTGCTTCAGGGCATAGAGTGCCTTCTTCAATCTGCATACATGGGACTCCTTCCCATGCACTTCAAAGCCCTGCAGCTGCTCAATATAAAACCTCCTCCTGTTTGAAGCCATTGAGAAATACGGTCTTCACATCCATCTGGTGGATCTTCCAATCCATCTTTGCTACTATCGATATAATGGAGCGAATGGATGTATACCGAGCTAAAAGGAGTGAAGGTCTCCTCATAGTCAACTCCCTCTACCTGTGAGAACCCTCTCGCCACAAACCAAGCCTTGAACTTCTTGATGCTGCCATCTGCAGCATGCTTTATCTTGTAAAGCCATCTGGAAGTAACCATTGATTTACCTTCAGGCCTCGGCACCACCTCCCAAACATCGTTCTTCATAATAGAAAAATACTCCTCCTACATGGCCTCTCTCCAAACCTGCTGGCTAGGTGCCTCCTCATAGCTAGAAGGCTCGGAGTCAATGATGCTAGTAACCAATGCCATATAACTACAAAACCGCTCAGGTGGTTTACTCTCTCTAACCTATCTCTTTGGCCCAGCAACAGATGTGGCCTCGCGCAAGGTGTCTTGAAGCGACTTAGGCTTCCTCTTCCCTGAGCATACTTCTCCCATCGAAGTGAAAGAATCCTCATCATCATCAAAAGCCTGAACTCCTGAAGGCCTACCAACTGACCTCATGCGTGAACCTGTGCCTGTAGATGTTGAAGTACCGTGCAAATTGTCCATCAGTGGACTACCCTATGAACTACTCTGCGAACTGCTCTCCATGCTGCCCAAAGCACCACCCACCTGACTCTAAGAGCCACTGCTCACTGAAGGACCTGACACTGTAATCGATGTACCTCCTGATCCATGTGTGGAACATCTTTGAATCTTTGGGTGTCCCGCATATATCCACGTTCCAAAAGACAAACGAAAGAAGTTAGACTCCACAAGCATTAAAGGGATCTTCGTGGCTACAGGGTTTCTTCAAAAGCATATAGAATCTACATCAAGTAAGGAAGACAAATCAAAATAAGCAAGGACGTTATATTTGATGAAAATCATGCCTACAAAAGATCCAAGAATATTCCTATTGATTCTGATGACGAAGATATGCCGCTATTTGAAAAAGAAGGGCATCATGATAAAACTACAACAATCCAAGAAGAAGAAGAAGAAGGACCAAGTGAGCCTATTCAACCTGTGATCATACTTGACACAAGGAAAAGGCCAAATTGGTTAAAAGCTACTCTTGAAGATGTCGAAGGACATGGAGCTGTAAAAGGAACTTTTAGAGAAAGCAAAAGAACAAAAAGGTATTCAGGATATGCAGCATATATGACAAAACTAATAGAAGTTGAACCAACTACATTTGAAGAAGTTGCTCATCAAGATGAATGGGAAAAGGCGATGCAGGAAGAAAATCAATCCATCTTGAAGAATGGGGTTTGGCAAATCGTTCCTAGACCAAGTGACAAATCGGTTATCACTTCAAAATGGATTTACAAAATCAAACACGTTGTTGATGGAAGCATAGACAAATACAAAGCTAGATTCGTTGCAAGATGTTTCTCTCAAAAGGAAGGCATAGACTATGAATAAACCTTTGCACCTACTGCAAGATATACTACTATAAGATCTTTGGTTTCGTTGGCTGCAACAATGGGATGGAATATCCATCAAATGTACGTAAAAACAACATTTCTGAATGGAACCATCAATGAGGAAGTATACATTGAGCAACCTAAATTCTTTGAAATAAATAGCAAGAACACTCATGTTTGCAAGAAATCCCTATATGGCATGAAGCAAGCTCTGAGGGCATGGTATGTAAGAATGGTGGATGCATATCTCTTAAGTATTGGGATCGTCAAAAGTACTGCAAATCCAAGCCTCTACATCAAACTGGTGGATAATGAACCAGACATTATCCTACTATATGTGGATGATCTATTTATTATAGGTGTGGAGCGAAGGATACAAGAATGCAAGAAGATGGTGGCAGCCGAATTTGAGATGAAGGATCTGGGACTTATGCACTATTACTTAGGTTTGGAAATATCGCAGAAACCAGGGGAGATATATTTGGGGCAAGGAAAATACATAATCAAGTTATTGCAGAAATTCGGTATGATGGATTCCAAGCCCATGACTACTCCCATGATCACCAATCTCAAGAAGTTGAGAAGTTCTAACTCCAGTCTCGTAGATCCTACTAGTTATCGTAGGTTAGTGGGTTCTCTAATGTATTTGGTAAATACTATACTGGATATATGTTTTGTTGTAAATATTCTCAGTCAATTTCAGTTGGAGCCTCATCATGATCATTGGATAGTTGCCAAGCATATATTAAGATATCTACGTGGTACTATGCATCACTGCCTAAAGTACGACAACAAGGAAGTCAAATTAACAGGTTTCATAGATTCTAATTGGGATGGCAGTGAACTAATGGAAGGAGCACTACAAGTCGATGTTTTAGTTTGGGATCTGTTATGATTTCGTGGATAAGTAGAAAGCAAGATCTTGTTGCATTATGTAGTGTTGAAGCAAAATGTGTTGTTGCATGTGAAGTAGGTGTTAGCACAGTTTTATGCTAAGTCATGAGTATGTTTTAAATTTTTTGTTTTTTTAGGATAAAAATTTGTAAATTTCAAAAAAATTTAGAACACTACCGAAAATTCCAGTAGCGTCTGTTTTAATTATGTTTTATGTTTGTTTTTCTTTTAACCCGATGCTACCAAAAATTCCGGTAACCTCCCCTATTTTTTTTAAAATAAAAAGCGCATCCGCTTTTGTGTTAAGCCACGTGTTCCCGTTATCAACTACGTTTTAAACTTTTTATCATGAGTTAAGCCACGTGATAGGAAAGGTTTACGTTGAATGATATTAAGCTGAGTCCTGGTTATACGTGGAGCAAGCTAGGTGTCAAACCGCAGTTGTTAAAGCCAACCGTTGTTTGTCCTGTCTGTCAGCTGAGTCATTACATCCACATGTCGAGGTACATATTAAGTGTTAAGGTAGATCATGGATCTGCAATTTTAATGTGATGACCGTTTCGATTGATCACGCATGAACACTGCCGGAATTTTAGGCCTGTCATAAGGATATGATGGAGGTGACTTCTAGCTCCAGCTTCGTTCATCTTCAGCCAACTGTAGTGTATCATCTGAAACATTGCAACCAACTGAAGTTAATCATGACTACCACAAGGTGTATTCTACGGTCTAAGATATTTCCCATTATGAAAAATCTCATGCATGGAAAGGGAACCAACATATCTTTTTAAACCACCGAAAGAAAGGGAAAACCATTAGTTTCGAGTTTAATTGTTGGTGAATGAGCAGCTCCAGTTAGCAACTTGAGGAAAGAGACCCAGATTTCAAACAGATTGTATTGAAGACACAGCAACACCTATTAGGTGAGCTCCCCTAATTTTGACACCTATCAGATTTCAGCAGACAACCTTCTTTATTACTGAAAATGACTAAGAAAGGAGGAAAACTAAAACGCATTGAACCCCAAGGAGCTGATATAATTGATGTTAATCCGAATGTGAGAAGGTTCTTTGTTCAGGTAGGGTGGTATCCATTGTGTTCAAGACTAGGAAGCTCTCATTTAGGAGTAGCTAAGGAATTTGCACTTCTTTTGATGGGCAAGAAGCAAATGTATATGGTCTCAGATCGCAGGTAGCAGTAGACTCTATTGCTAAAGCTTTCAACCTTCCACAGGAAGGAGAAAATTGGTTTAAAGGCCAAGTCGTCAGTGGAGGAGACCTCAATAGTTTCATCAAAGATGGACACAGAGACCCTAACTGGGCTAAAGGTATTCCTAGCAGTTACCAAAAGAATCAATGGGCTGACACTGTCAAGCTCATCCAAATTTACCTTACCTGTGAGAGGAGGTATATTGTTGTTTTTCTTTATCGTATGAGATTTTTGTTTCATATTGCAAGTATGAAGACCCTCAACCTACCATTCTTTCTGCTGAAGAGCTTGACAAATATGTCAGCTAGGATACAAACACATACAGCTGCATCAAAGTATAGCTTATATCATCAAGCTCTTATTAAAATATTGGTTGAGGAAGAACTCAGGAAAAGAAACCAGTCATGGGAACATTTTATGTTTTACAGGGCAGGCCAACCTGCACCTACACCAGATATTCCAACTCAGTTATCTCCATCTTCACAGCAACATCCTCAACCTGCCAAGTAGAAAGGGAAAAATCAGAAGCCAACTACTTCATTAGTTGGTAAGCGGACTAAGAGAAAGGCTAAGAAGGAGAACATCCACAAAAAGGCTAAAGGCAGAAAAGAAAAGGCTCTTTCAACCAAGGTTGAAAAGAAGTTGGAGAAAGGAGAAGGTTCATCAACCAGTAAGCCCAAATCAATGAAGATGGTGCCTCCTATTTCTCCTTTTCCCAAGGTTTATACCAGAGCACGAAGAGGAAAGTTTGTAACTACAAAAAAATCCAAAGCACAGGTGATACCGGAAGTTTTGGAAGCAGACATTCAACAAAATATTCAGAAGGAATATCAGACCACTAAGTCTGATGAGGAGCTCCTAAAAGATGAAGAGTATGATATTAGCAACAAGAGAAGGAAAAAGGATGCAAAACTAGTTGTTGGTAGCAGGAAAAGACACACCAGAAACAGCGACAAGTTTAGGCTCAAATCTAAAGCCCTGCATAATCCAAGTTTGCTGACATAAGTCATAGATATAGAGAGGCAATCTGAAGGGTTACAAATTGTAACTCCTTCAATTGCAGATACTAGTGAGTCCAAAAAGAAAGATAAGGGTAAAGCCCCTTCATACCAGCAAACAGAATCCTCAAAATGAAGAAAAATTCAAAAGGGTTCAAAAGAGAAAAAGACCATTGCCAAAAAGACAGCCACCAGGACCATAAGGTCAAAATCAGTGGTTGACAAACAAACAGATTTGGACAAGCTTGCAGAAGTTGCAGACCATATGGAAGAGAGGTAAAAGGTTTTCCTAATAAAATACCTTTCTGCTTACTAAGTACATTTTTGAACAGCAACTCAATTTTCAGAGTGTATAAGTTTGCACAGGATTTTCAAGTATTTGATATGCATTTTTGAAAAAGAAACAGAGCACTACCGAAAATTCGGGTAGCATTACAATTTTTGCGCAATTACAGGTTTTTACCGGAATTTCCGATAGCGCTTGCTTTAAATGATTTTTGACAGTTGTCAGCAGAGTTTCCAAGTAAGTTCAGGAATGATAAGGACTCGTAACGATATGGATATGTCAAGTGATGGTTGATAAGTGGTTATGAGGTTGTTGAAGGTCGCATTTAATGAAGACACATCGTTATTAAAGAATCAAGGTCATGAAGAGACAAATCAGCAAAAAAAGGGGTAGCATGTCAGCCCACTCAGCAGCACAGTACAAACTGTCTTCTCTTCTCTTATCTACATCTGTCCTGTTAGTTAGATTTCGATAGGATATATCTTTAATGTCCTATAACAACTATGTAATGTGAGGAAGAGTGGTTCCTTATTTTTAGGAGAGATGGAGTTGGTGCCTCTCTCTATATATATATATCATTTGTAAATACCATTTCAGGGTTGGATTTTGGTCGACCTGAAAAATTATCATAATATAGAAAACTCCTTTTGCACTTCATGCTGGAGGATTTTGTGATTCAAGGACTATCTAATGTATGGTGTGTTTCTCTCATTGTTTAATTCTTATGATTTATGAATTGTAGCAGCTAGTAAGGTGTGAGTAAGAGAACTGTTAGAGGATCTAATAGTTAATTATCTGTTGTTCAATTTCCTGCAAATCATATATATGTTGTGTAGAGCATGTTAGTGAAGGTTTCATGAAAGATTTATGAAATATTTTATGCAAGTACTCTGCTTTCTAAATGTTGTTTCCTTTACATAAAACAGAGTTTGTGTAAAAGAATACTCTTACAGTTGTGTGATTGATTTAGGATATGCATATTTCTTAGATTGAGTACCAGTTATTTGTCATCTTTCATTTGTTACAATCTGCTCCCCTATACTACCAATTTACCCATACAATTTATACTTGCCACAACTTGCCAAATGCATGAAAGACTTAACGAATATAAAAATCATTTCAAACTCTTTAAGAAGCCATCCCACCACTCAAAACCTTTAAATTTGAAATGAACTATGATGTGTAAGGCTTACTCCTTTGCAGTTAAGGAGTGACTCCTTGCACTAACATATTTGGCGTCGTTGTCGGGGAGGCAAATTGAAATTTATCCCTGGGTAAATGACAAAGTTATAAGTTTGGTTCTGAGGTGTACAATTCCAACTGTCTTTTTAGACTGCTTTACAACTGGCGACTCCATTGTTGAAGTTCTGGCTCCTAGAAGGGCTAGAACCAGGGCTAACCCATATTCCCCTTCGAGAATCCCAGTCCCTGACCCTGAGAAGCTAATCAAGAAAAAGAGTAAACGAAAGTTTGTTGCCTCTACTACTGTTTTCTCAAAGGCTGCCCCTAAAGAAGTATAGCAAACTCTGTCCCCTGATTTTGCAAAAAATCATGTACTTCCCTTGTTTTTCCAGCCAACAAACAATTTCTACATCAAGTGTTGGTGCTTCATCATCTGATGTTCAAAATCCACCAATTGTTGTTCCACAAATCCCAGCAGCTCATACCATGGCAAGTCAAAACCCAGCCCCTAACAAAATAGATGCAATTTTTGCTGCCAGGTATGCCCCTTTGGTTTTACCTCAACCTATGAATGCATTACCTGCAGGGGATTATCTCAAGGAGAACACCTTGCTGATTTTTATGCCTATGCTGACAATCTGAATATTGAGCATGAAGATGTTTGGATGAGAGTTTTTGTTCAGAGCCTTGAGGGTGATGTTAGGAAATGATTCAGATCTTTGATC